>CAEGAE010074809.1:0-58347 GCA_903067095.1 Girardinus metallicus
ATGCGCCGCTGCTTCTCTGTAGTGAGCGTGGGAAGAACGTGCTACAGTTCGATACCTGGACTGAGACGGACATGTTAGCTCCCTAACTTTCAGTAACGTTACGGGTTGTTTGGACTCTGCTCATTTTTCATGTTTGATAATATAGCAGCCGTTCAACCGGGCTTTGTAAGGTTGGTGAAGAATGTGTTTATTAAAGGACAACACTGAGGAATTCCCAGTACCAGTGTGGTTGTGAGTTCTTGATCGTCCTGACTAGTTTGCCGCCTCCTCTCCTCCCTTAAACACAACCCAAGCGTTACAATGTGCAATTTTAATATTTTGTGTGTGTGTCTGAGTTTTTAGTAGTGTGTGAGAGACAAAACATAGTTTTTGTCCTAAACGGCCCCTCATATTTGACATCTGCTTTCGTCACAAACAGAAACGTCTACCAGGTATGTGAAGTCATGATGCGCTTTGCCACTCATTTGTTGCGACCGGGATGACATGAAATTTATTTTCCGGTATTTTCAGTAAAACTACGCATCTAAAGCACAGCCGCCCGCAGTGTTCCGTCTATCCGTTTATCTGTATACATAATCCCGCCGGACTCCAGGCATTAAGATGTTTATTGGTCCCCCGGAAAAGACAAAAACCCAGACATTGTTATGACTCAATAAAATCCTCCCAGGCCGAACTTGAAAACTGGACGTTATGCTGCTAACATTTAGCTTCCGTCAACAACTCAGACGGAAGCGCAAACAAAGTCCTGGCCAGAACACGGTGCGCTAAATAAAACATAATATAACGAGGCTTCGAGGCAGGTCAGTTTTCCTCGAGGAATTTTAATAATCGAGGTATTCGAATCACTCGAGGAATCGTTTCAGCCCTAGTTATAACTAATGGAGAACATAATACTTTAGTTCCACTAGAAAGTAATTGTCTCAAATCATCAATCACTCCCAGCCAGATTTATCTTCATTTGCAGATTCTGCACGGTTCTTCCCCATTTTTTGGTTCCAAATTGGGGGTGGTAAGAGCCAGACCTGGCCAGGAATTTCGTGCAAGCATTTTGATTGGCAGCAGACTGACTTAGTTGACTGGCAACATCTAAATTACCGTTTTCAACCCGCAACAAGACCATAGAAGTTGGGGAGTTGAAAATCGATCATGGTCAAACCTTGAGGTCCAAACCTTTATCAGAAGAGTGCATATAGCGTCAGCTGAACAAGGCAACTCACAACAAATACAACAAGAGATTTAGGAGAAATTGACCAAAAATGTCCTTTCTTTAATACAGAATTACGTCATGGCACTTGCCTTTTTCAGTTACAAAAGTACAAAAAAATGTTTCTTGGTTTCAGAGACCTGACAACACATTTATTTTCCATGTTTTCCAGGTCTTGGGCCCTGTTCACCATAACACAAATGTCCTGTGAAACAGCTGTTTGCACACCACCCGTCCATATACAGAAAGACTTAAGAACTGTGGGGTGTCCATGGGAACTGGAAACAACGAAGCAGAAGTAAGCTTCTTCCATTGCTTTCTGTGTTCAAAACCACAACAAGAGTGGACAGCTTTGTGCTTTTCTTTTCCCCACACCTATTTCACTTTGGCCTGATTTCTTCAAAGGTTAAATATCATCATTTTGATTGTATTATGGCCTCTTACTGGCACAGAAAAGGTAATATATTTAATACATTATCTCGGCCTAAATAGAAGCATCTATAGGATGTTTTTGACAACCTATCTTTGATAGTCCAATGTATCAATTCCCTGTCGAAATTTATGAAAAATGGTTAAAAAGGAACCAGCAAAAGTGATCCACCAATAGGGCCAATTGATGCATGTTGGGAGTAGAGTCTGGCTCCTGCGGTCCAACTCAACAGTCAAGGTCCTGTACCCTAACCTAGTCAGGAAGATCATTCTAGTGTTAAAAGAAAGATGACATTTTGTCTGCGTAGCTACAGACCAGACAGTGCTATTGCTGGCCATAATGTTATGTCTGATGGGTGTTCAAGACTTGTGCAATGTTGATAACTTACAGAGACATTTAGTAATGCACAGGCAATCTGAAAAATGTTGACAACTCCTACGCAAGAAATTGACAGTACTGTGGCTATATATGCCTGCGACTCTGCAAATGAGTAATGAATCACATGCGGTATTTCAGAGAGGAGAGCTGAAAGTGGCTACAAGCAGGGAGAACAATGAGAATGAGACCTTTTATTTCTATTCTTTTCAGTCACTACTGATGCTGCTAAATGTATTATACTGAAGCTCTGAAATCACTTGTTCTGATCTCAAACACCTGTGAGTCAGTCAAGCCAGGACCTATGACTCATGCAGGACAGAGTGCATTGATGGTGATATATATACATACAGGTAGGGGCAGAAAAGTAAAGAATTACATTGCATACAAGATTGAAATTATTTAAAAGAAGGAGAAGAGAATGGTAAAGCTGAATATGTCAAGAAAGAGGAATGCTGCACAATGGGAAATACTGGACTATGAGGCTTCTTGGTGATCTTCATGGCAGGAGGTTGAGCAGAGGAAATCAAAGGGTAAATTCCTGTGGTTTTAGTGATTTGTGGGCTTATAAATATCCAGTGTGTAGGCAGTCTGCTCTTCCAGTATCCACAAACAGCAGCTCAACAAGCCAAGAAAAAGAAAAAGAAAAACAAAACAAAAACCAAGTCAATACCTTATGCTGTGGGGAGTTCAGAGATGGATATGTATTCAGGGGAGAAATATGAGGAAGGTGTATGAAGTTTACTTTGTTTCTCTCTTCTTGCATCAAGTCAACTTTTAAAGTTAGATTGGAGACTTTAAATTAAAAAAAAACACCAGAAAACTTCAGATTTTCAAACCCTTCATTGAGAATGTTACAATTAAAAAGCAGGCTCCTCCACTCACCAATTCTTTCTTTTTTAAATATCCACACATATTCATATCAAAAATTCAACGTGCACAAGTGAAGCACTATATACACTACAGTCCCAAAAGTATGGCTTTATAGATCAATTGAAGCTCAGCTTAATTTTGTTTTAACCCCTTTCCATGCATTTATATCCATGCTCTATTCAATGTAAAATAAATACATTATTATTGTAAGCTCTACTTAATGCATCATTTCTTAGTCATGTGCTTTTTCCATGAAGATCATGACTCATATTTGACCTGTGAAACATGAGGTTCTCGTTTATGCATCATGTTAAGTTCTCTTTCACATTTATGAATCACAGACCGAAGACATAAAAGCATTTGTTCAATAGTCACCATTGTGCAGCAGGGCTCATTGCTTACGTGTGTTTATTTGTGTTGTTGCTCTGTAACGGAGTAGCCACATGGGGGAAGATTAAGGCCTCACACAAGTTGCTCAGACAGCAATTAAAAATAGCAATGATTGGAGTCAAACGGAGTGTGACAACAAAAAAGAACAGCAAACAAGATAAGAAGTAGGAAAAGACCTGAATGCAATCCCTTTCAAAGCTGAACTCAAACAGGAACCTAAAAGCAAGGTAGACTGATGGGCGTGGGTGGTGTGCATTCTGTTCATTATATATTTCTGACAAAGTAGTAATAATTCTTGAGCTACAGAGACGTCTCACAACACTTGCAGCCATTTTCATGATGGATTTCAGGAAGTAGAAAACTCTATAGGCATCATCAGTGAATCATTCATTCAGCTGTGATGGAGGGTGGTTTATGTGAAATACATTATTGTGCTTACCATAGATTTGAATTTTAATTGATAAAATAAACCTATAGAATGTTTTTTTTTTGTTTGTTTGTTTAATCAACTCTTTAGGCTTTTTATCCATTCCTCCATCATATTATATACACACTTTTTATTGCAAGGTTTTACAAGTCCTGCAGGAATCTCATGATTGGTGATGTCTGCAGTTGTTTCAGATGAGTTACACTTGTAGACTATTTTTTCAAACAGTGAAAGTGCCGATTTCAAATTCTTTGGAAATCTCTTTAAATCGTTTACTGGACTTGTACGCTGCCACAGTCTTCCTTTTTAAGGCCTTAGACGTCTCTTTCAATCTGGCCATAAAGTGTACTTTCACTTAGTGACTCAGGAGCACAACAGACTAAATGTAATTTGTGGATAAGAATATACTTTATTATTGATGTATAATTACCAATTGTCCAATTAGGGTATTTTTACATTTGACTAAGAAGAAATATTACCCAGAATGCTAGAATTTAAAAGCAATTGATGAATAAAAATAAACATTACTGCATCTATATAAACAGCACAGTGTTCACTCTGTTCCTGAATCTCACCTGTAGGAGGAGTTTTCAGAGCAGGGGTTATGAGCCCGCACAATCACAAAGACGTGCTGGAAGTGAGAACGAATGTTTTTAGGAGTGAAGGGAAGCGCTCCAGGTTCCTGGAACACAATTGTGACGATGTCGTTCCCTATGTGCCGCTTCCGCAGCAACTGCAAGTTCGATGGCAAAGAGAGAAAATAAACAATAAGCTGTTAGAGACCAAGAAAATCAAACTGAACAATCAGACATCTTTTAGACAATGGGCACCTAGAAAGCTGTGACTTAATCCGCTAGTTTTACAACACAGGATTTTGCAGAAATCTTCTACAAATGTCCACCTTTATAGCTTTAATATATACAAAGTCTGTTATCTAAAACTTTCTATTAATTTTCATTTTTCAAACCTGTTGCTTATTGTTGGGTGTGTAGGGCAGCATGGTGGACACGTGGAACATGATCTCATAATCCTTGTAAGTTGTATACAAGGAGTGGGTGCCTGTAGAATCAGCTGAGGAAGACATAAGAGTGGGTTAATTTCTCATTTGCAAAACTGATGAAAATCCAATGGGGCAGTGTTTGGCTCTCACATCAAGGAAATACTTCTCACATTCTATTGATTTTCCTTCAGTTTCACAGCATCACATTTACAGGCTGTTTAAAAGCCCATGTTGGTTAAATCAGTTAATTACTGCAAACACTTAATGGTGTTTACTTTACAATGCATTATTAGTTTCGCCCCAGTATTGCTGGGACTTCCAGACCAGGTTAGCGCATTTGGGTTTCCCTACATAAAATTTGCCAGATAAATTTCAAAGTGTTAAGTTGTTTGGCTGTTTTGTTAATTTTCACTTGACTGAAGTTCAAAGTTCTGTGTTGAAGTTTTGCTTATGGAAAAATAAAAATCCCTGTGTTAACAATTATTGTATTATTTAGTGAAGATGTTTATTTTCATGCTTTTATTTTCAAGTGAGTGAAGACTGTTGACGTAGCAGTTCCAGTTTCTCTCCTAACGTTTGCTCTCTTTTTTCCTAACAACTTTATTTCAATCAAGAAACACACAAGAACTAAATAAAACACAGACAGTGGAGAACAAGAACTGAACATAAACATAATATTTAAGGGTGCAAATAATGATGTCAAAATTAGCTGCTGCTAGAGTGTTGGAGTCTTGAATTGAAGTTTGCACTTTACATTAGCTTCCACTAGATAGCATGTTGGCACAGTTCTTTAGAATTGGTGAACTAATGTTTATAACTTTAGGGTTAGCACGACTAACTTTTTAGTTAGTAGTACCCATCACTACAAGTGGCTAGGCATAGTTTTAATTTTCAAGTTGTAATCGCTTTGTCTGTAGAAATCCTCCACAATTCCCAGTTCAACGCATTTCTACTGAGACTGTATTGCATTGCGTAGTGTCCTGCAATTTGCCGAACATCTATATAATATCCTGGGTTCAGTGTTTTTTGTTCATATCAGAATAATTTTAATTGCATCTAGTGAAATATGCTTGAACAGCTCATAAAATAAAAAATGAAGCAGGGATAAATCTTTTTGAGCAGCTCTAACATTTCATTAGCAAAGCAAGCTGAGGAGAAACGCAAGAGAGAACGTTGCTATTTACAACCAATGTACAGAAAGAACAACAAAAGACCCAGAACAAAAAAAAACATTAGTTTTCTACATTTTCTAAATGATACATCAGTCACATAACTTCCATGATGGACAAACAAAACATGCTTAAGATATGATTGAGTTCCTGAATCCACAATCCATTATTTGCTTGGTGGGCAGCTAAACCTAAAGGTTACTTTTTTTGTTATATCCACACATGTACTTACTTTTTGTGTCCAGCTGAGCTCGATACTTGTTGAAACCTTTGAGTCTAACCCGCTCACCCAACAGATGGAGGAACTCTTCCAACGCAGGACCGGCTGCTTCGTTATTGTACATTTCCTCTTCGCTGCTCTGGCCTGCCATGCAGTACATCACCCCCACCTTCCGCTGGAAACTCAGCTGTACGCAGAATACAAATGAAGAAGCAGAGACTGCAACATTACCTTGTAGAAGTCAAGTCAAAGTCCCCTTGTTGACATTTTAGTCAGAACTTGTGTTGGCATTTCAGAAACAACCTTGAGTTGTACTGTTGTGATGGTGGTGCTATTTGCCCCGAAGAAATTATGCTGACATTTTCAGAGATTTCAACTTCTGATGATTGCACCAGGGAAGGTGAGCATCAAAGAGCTTGTTTTGTGTTTTCCTTTTTTTTTTTTAAGGTTCAGATAAATGCGATGCGACTTTGCCAACGACAAGCACAGTTTCACAGAGTAAATTCCACAAAGCAGGTCATAAAAATGATACAGCTAAAAGGAGGGAATAATAAATAAGAGCCATCTCCTGTATGAAGGAGGAAAATATCTCCTACATCAGAAATGATTCATGAACTCAAAACAAAATTTGTTTGTGCGACACATGCTACTCTGTGTGTGGATGGCTAACAAAGTTCTGTTTGTGAATACATAGCACCCTTCACACTTATTTTTCAGCACTAGCATAAACCTCACACTTAAAAATACAACCTCTTTCAGATTTAATCAGTGAGTGCAAAAGAAATCCACATTAAGAATCATCTTTACAACATCTTAAAAGTAATAGTGAATGCAATGTTTTGATACTTTTTATTTTAATCTGTAGCTTATAAACATTTAGCTAGTTGTCAATTACTTCCTGTTCTGGGGAGTATTAACATGCAAGATGGAATATTTGATAAAAACTCTACTCTAGTACTGAGTAACTAATCAAAATATCAATCATTTAATATTTAAAAATTACATCAGAGGGACCAAAATATAAAGTGACGTGGAATTTTTGCATTTTAAAGACCAAAGTAAAAATAACTAATATAGATAATGTAACTACAAAATAACAAAATCAGGCAAAAAAAAAAAAAAAAAAAAAAAAAAAAAAACTTTCCTCCTCAAATCAATTTTTTTCAACATAAAACTTATGAAACTTTAACAAAAACTACGTTTGTGCCTGGTGAATTTTTGGTTAAAACAAGCTTGTTCTTCATTCATTGAAGTTGCGCCCCGTGGGTAGAGTATCCAGACATTTTAATCACATGAGAGTAGCAATACTTCATAAAATTACTCAAGGAAAAGTAAAAAGTACAGCATAGTAGTGATACTCCTAGAAGTGAATTTTTCCCAAAAAGTCACTCAAGTAAATGTGACTTACATTTATTTGACATTTGTTACTCAAGTCTGGTTTTGAGCCCAGATTGTAGTTTGGCTTCAAGTCATAGTGAAAGTAGCTTGTCCTTCAATAGAAATGATCAAGAAATAGTTTAACAGTTTCTTAAAAACCTCCAAACAGGTGGGTGTCCATATGAAACTGTGTTGTCATTATTTACACTTGTAGCATTATTATTTATTAGGATTAACTACTCTGTCATGTTGAAAGTGAGTGTGATATTAAGTCCTGTGCATGTTTTGGTGGGGGCGTGGATATAGGTTTGGACTACTTATATAAATCTCCATCACTGTAAATTGGAAAAGATGTTTCCAAGTAAGTTTTTTTTGTCTGAATGAAGTTTTTAAAACACCGTCATTAGGACAGGAAGTCTAAAGAATCCTTCCATTTTAGTAAGCTGATAGTGGCAATCAAAGGTAAACAATCAAGAGACATAATCAAGAAAATGAATGCAGCCCGGCTTTTCCGAGAATAAATTTGCTCATTGTGTCTTCTTACCCCCTGCTCATCCAGCTTCATCAGCTGATCAGTGACCTTAGGCGTGTTGAGTGCCAGACGCAGGCAGTGCACATTGAGCTCAGGAACAAGATATTCCAGTACTTCTTTGAGGGGAAGACCACGAGCAAGACCGTGCTTCGCTGTCGATGGCACAGCATCTTCAAGGATGGATCCGCGCAGAGTCGTAAGCTAGAGACAATAGGAAGAAAAAGAAAAAGAACGCAGTTCGGTAGTGGGTTTTACTTGAATGGGTTTGTAACTCCAGGTAAATGTACTCTGGTGATTTAGAAAAATATAGAGATGGATTAGCTAAAGGAAGAAGGGAAAGAACGTGTAGGTTTTAACAGTGAAGTCTCTTCGGTTTCGGGGTGAGACAGACCAAAGAAGGACTTCCATAAATAAATAAGGAAGACTGTAGAAAAGTCTAAGACCTGAGTATCCATCATGAGCAAGTAAACAGAGCTAGCAGTCTCCAGCTGTCTCCAGGCACTTAACAGTGTCTGCGTTTTATGTTTGGTAGTGCCTGTGGTGGTGTAAACACACTCAGTTTTATATAAAGTGAAGAGGAGAAATGCTCTTATCTCAAGAGCAATGGACAGTAGGAAAGGACAGTGGCCCCCGATGCACAAAACCGTCTTCAAAACCAGAGCATCCCACTCACTCCCCCATATATTCACATTTACTTTTAAACTTGGAAAATTTTCCAATCTTAAAAAATAGCAACTATATGGATAGAGGGATGCAGAGTTGAAAGACAGAAAGATATCACACTTTGTTATGCGTCATACTAGTGGGACTCCCAAGCCAATTACTCAAGTTATACTTTAATTCTAGAACTATGCTTTACTTTTGATGCCTGAATTCTTTTGGTCTAAATTTAAACTTTTTGGGCACAAAATGACACAGTTCAGTCCTTCAGTGATGAAGTGTGACAAAGATTCTGGGTGGGCGTTTAGCTCAGGGGATGAGCACATGGATCTTTAGCACTAGTGCGCACTAACTAGAGAGATTTAGAAGAAACTCTCCCTGAAAATGGCTGATTGAGAACACAAAGACTCAACTGGAAGAAAACAATAGAAAAAAAGTCAGATCAAACATGCAAGGATTTGAGGTGGTGGCTCAGCAGAGGCGGCGGAGTCTTGAGCTGACAACCGTGAGCTGAAGCTTTTACATCGAACCCCTGCTGGGTGAAGATCCTGTGTGTTAACTCCTACACAAACTGCACTCATAATAGCTTCTCTGTAGCATCACTCAGAACAGAGTGTACTAAGTATTGACACATTTAAAAGCATGAATATTCATAGCTATCAATATGGTAAATCTAGATGAATGGAAAGCTCAAATGGAAACACTCACTTCAGCATAATGAGCAATGAACACACACTATACATCCAGCACACAGGAGGAGTTTTTATTTTGATGTCGTTTTACCTCGCTCGTTCTGAAGATGACCCTGTAATTATACTGCTGGCCGTGCTCCTTGTGTTCCTCCAGCTTCTCCCTCCTCAGACTCACCGCCACTGGGCCCAAGTTCTCATCCACCCCCAGATAGTTCCAGTGCTCTAAGGTTTAGATTGAGAATAATGCTATTTGTGATAGGTGTGGTAATGAATGGATCACAAGAAAAAAAAAAGGCTGAAATCTAAAGAAATTAAGAGAACAACAAAGATTATAACCATAGAATTAAAATAGCAGCAAGGTTACAGTTTATGCTACTTTCAAAACATTGGCCTGTAAAAGGATATTTCCCAAAGAAAATGCAATGAGAAAAAGATTTTCAAAAAGTCATTTACACTTATCGTGGACATGAATGTTTTCAACTTTGCATATTCTTAATTTTAAGAATCAACAAAGTTGTGGCTTAATGCTTCATCCATTCCAAAACCTTTTGGCATGTTATGGATTGTTGATATGTTGGAAAAACCTAATTTTGTCAAAATTTCTTCAAGTTAAGATCAGACACTTCCTTCTTAGGAAACCAAGCATGGTGTTGTGCTTCACTACTGCAGCACCCCAAAGATCACCATTTAAATTTGAATTTACCTAAGGATTGGCAAATAAACTGCAGAGATCACAATAAAAGCTGTTTGACAAATTACTGAACTTTTGATAATAAAGTTTCATGATGCTTCTGTCAGATTAGCTGCCAAATCGCATCAAAACAACTAAACAGATGTAAATGAATCACATTTCTTCCTCAACACCATTTATTTAAAAAAAATAAAATTAAAAAAACCCACCCAGCCCTTACCTAAACCCGATCACAACTGTTTGCACTAATCTGAAAAGCCAGTTTCAGTGCCATTTTAAATTATCTCCACCACTTTTGATCAGAAAAACAGTTAAATACTGTACAAGAAGAAGTAAAAAAGCCTTAAAATGCACCATTAAATGACAAAACTTAATAAGACGTTTAATCCAATGACAGGCTCTTACCTCTAAGATAGAAATACTTTCTGTAGTAATAGGCACCAAGGTCAACATGTTCCACAATATATCTCTTGGACCTGTCAGCGTGTTGACTTGGCCCGTCTTTAGCAGCCTCCAACACGGCCACTCCAGCATTGGTGAAATGGGTTGTGAGAGTGGCATCCAGCGGTCCTTCCTCTGTACTGCCAGAGGAACTGCTGGAGCTCCCGCCGCTACCAATGCTGCCCTGCTGGAAGACCGATTACAAAGAAAAGTGAAGCAAGTGATCCTAAAGCTGCAGTACATCATTTTTATAAAATATATGTGCTTTACATATTTGTTAAAACTGTCACGATGTCGTGACAGTGTAATATGAGACAGATAATCTGTGAAAAGCTCACGCTCCTCTCCCTTCTCTCAGTCCTACCATTACTGTCAGAAGAAATGCAGAGCTCCCAGTCAAAAACAACCAACCAGAGCCATGAGGAAGGTCTTAGTGCTGCCAGTCATGCTTGTGTATGTGCTGCTCAATGTGCTAATGGTGGAGAAGCAACTTGTGGTCCCAGGAAATATCAATGTTATTCATATTTTAATCGCTATGCTAACCAGCCTGAGTATTCATGGTAGGCTCTAATATCAGAAAGAAACTGTAGCGTAGCAGAGAGCAAGAAATTTATTGAAAGCACTAAAACCCTCCTCCTGGCTCTGACTGGGTGGGTGCCAGTTAGCACTGGGAAAAGGCAGAGGAGCTCAATTTTCTTTTTACAAACTGTCTCATACCATTCCGCTATGACATGGTGACCCTTTCCACAAATATGTAAATGTGAATCTTATTCATACAGATGTTTTCTTGAACTCAACATACCTGTTTAGCAGGAGAAATGTTCCTCTCCCCCTCTCCACCAATCTCATTCCTGAAACAAGGGCAACTGAGAACCAACTCATTGCTCTTATCATCCCCAGGGTCCAATGCGGGGTTGGTACCGTGTCCTCCTCCAGTCCCCTCCTTACTCAGCTCCTCTTGTGAGCCACAAGGGGAGCCATAGGTTCCACTCTGATTGGAGGAAAGAGAGGAAGTGGCAGAGGCTGAAGCGGCAGCAGCGGCTGAGGCACCGGTTGTGGTGTTCTTGCGTTTGGAGCCACATTGACGGTTTTGGATCGCCTCATTGAGGTCAAACAGTAGAGACTGGATGTCAAAATGGGCAAAGCCTTTTTGGCACACCCATGGCTTAGGAGGTGGGCCGCTTTCATCCCCTTTCCCACCATCTTCGGCATCTGAGCCGGCCCTCGATGTGTCGCCCTCCACCTTTACGCTGCGTAGCTTCCGGAAGATAGACTCTCCACCCGTCTCCGACTTCGACCTTCTCTTCAAGTGTTTCTCGCGCTCTTTCAGTCGGCTAGCGGGACTGCCACGAGCTGGACCATCGGGCAGATCCAGGGCGGCCTGTTTTATGGGGGCCACAGTAAGGAGTTCTGACAGTCTTTCTGGAGCTGGGCTTCTCTGATCAGGGGCCTCGGAGGACTGGTATCCCTTCAGCATGTCAAAGAAGCTCTCTCCTGACACACCGTGCTTGTCTATTGAAGAAGTGCTGCCGTATTCACGGTGCATGGGCGTCCATCCAGAGAAGGACCAGCCCTCATTGCCCTCTCCATCCAGCTCACTGATGGTTATGTCGCTGTTACTGCGCTGGCGGATCCGTCTCATCCCTTTCCGAGGAGAACCCAGGTAGCCATCAGGTGACAGGAAGCGATTGTCCTTTCCTTTGCTATGCATTTTGTTCTTTAGTGTATTCTGGATGTTGCGCAGCATCGATGAGTCTTGTGGGCTTATCAGGTGTCCTAACTTCGCTGACAGATTGCTGTGGGCTGTGACAGCTGACACATTCCCCCCTCCTCTTTCTCCACTACCACTCCCGCTCAATCCTCCACTTCCACCTCCGCCACTTCCTCCTCCACCCAGGATCCTTTCTCTGTCTCCACTTCCTGATCCTGAGGAGCTGGTGGTGTTCGTAGAGCTAGGAGAGTCCGTTTCCACTGTGATATGCCAAACACCGCCTCCACCGCCATCTTTTCTTGGGGGCCAGTCGGCCACACGAGCTCTAACCCCCATCTTGGGGACACCAGGGTTGGTGCCAGTGGTTGATGCGGAGGAGATGTGTGCACTCTCGCTTCGAGGTGGCGGTGCTCCTCCATTGGGCAGTCGGAGGCGCCGGGTGTAGAACTCATCGGTCGCCGGCACAGAGCCCCCGACCGACCGCTCCGTCTGAGAGCGCTTCAGACTAGTCATGGCGAAGAATGGGGAAGGATGTGGGGAGAGGAGGTGGGAGGGAAAGGTCAAGATGGGTGTTAATGGGGGTTAGATTTGGGTTAACATAATGCCCACTGAGTGAAGAGCAGAGGGAGATTCACATCTGGTTCTGAAGAAAGATAAAAAAAAAAAAAACAAGTCAATGTATAAAATTAGTAATTTTTATAAAAACAACAAAAACAGCAAGATATCAAACATTTTGAACTGCTAAAGGTGACATGTTTGTTCACAAGGCACAAATAACCAAAGGTTATTTTACCTTAAAAAACCTCCAGTATGAAGAAACTAATGTGTGGACAGTATTTTACAGCTGCAGTCTTTAAAAAGCCATCTGCTCTGGATTCATGTGAGAGGAGAAGTCAGGTCGCCTCAAAGGAAACACTGGAACGTAATGACTCAGAACAGTGGTGCAGGCAGCCTGTGCACAAAGAAAACAGAGAAAACTTAAATTAATCTCACTATCACATGCTGTAAAATTACATTATATAACTCAACAAACTCAAACATCTTTAAATCCGAAAAAAGAGCATAATGGAATCTAGCATTTACAAAAAAAAGTGGTTTAATAGCAAAAGTTCAGTATTTTGAGCAGATTCATGGAAAAAAATCCTAAACATCATGTTTAAAAGATGCATGTAGGTTTATTACCTTCACCAAATTTCAACACTCTTTCCCCGCTCTCCACAATGTCAAAATCGAACCATAAACCAATTAGAAAGTCACTGCTCATGAACATTTGGAAAGCCTTAGGAGTAGAATGAAATACGGAAAATGTTCATGGACACGGCAAAACGGTGTGCAGCTCATTAAGCTAGTCAAAACAATGTGACATGTTTTTCTTCCTGCAGACACTGATGCAGCTTCAGGGTGCCAGACTGTCCGCTTTTCCAACTGTTTTGTCCATAATGTTACAACACCTCTCCATTCCAGAACAATCTTTTGAGTCACCATGGAGATAAGCGGTCTTGCAAAGACCATGTTTGTCAGTGTTGCATGTGTGAGTGTGAAAGAGAAAAGGCGATGAGAGATACTGACTTCTTTCCTTATTAGAAAACTCATCTAGTTCACATTTGATAGCATTTATTTGTGGCATCACTAATGTGTTACTATTACTCTAGAAAAAATGCCCCAAGCTTTCAGTTGGGTACAAAATGTACCATTAATCTTCACAATGTTTCCCAAATACAAATATAAAGTATTTCACACATGATCAGCTTTCTGGTGTTCTTAACATAAGTGAACCATTAAAATCAGCTTGCTTTAGATCAGTGGTGCCCAAAGTCGGTTCTGGAGGGCCAGCAACCTGCATGTTTTCGTTCTCTCCCTGGTGGTAGCGACAACCTTTTCAGCATGTCAATGTTCTTTTTGGCCTTTTACCGAGCCATCATTTGGTCCAGGTGCGTTAAACCAGGGAGAGACCTAAAACATGCAGGATGCCGGCCCTCCAGGACCAACTTTGGACACCACTGCTTTAGATTCTCTGGGATATTTTCCCATGACAACTTGCCTGGAACCTGCTAAGGGTGTTTCCCCCTCCCTTATCTCCATCTCGCCCAGTAACTGCTGGGTCACACGCCAACAGCCCTCCACCCGCAACGACTCTGAACAGGATTAAGGGGATGGATGGAATGCTGTTTGGTAGGACTGGTAAGACTACAGTTACATCAACATAAAATGAGGAGATAAACGTTTTCAGTTATCTGACAAACTGTGAAGTTAAATAAACAGCAGATATGACCAAACATTCTGAGCGTAAGTTGATATTAGAGAAACAAAGAAACCACACTCATTCATTGTATTGTGCCTGGCATATAATATACTGAGGGAAACCCTGCTTTGGTGTAGAAGTTTGTACAGTAGTATGTCTCAAAGTTACCCTATCTGCATCAGTGAGATTTAAAAACTAACTCTGCTGAAGGATGAAGAAATTATGTATTTATAAGTGAACTTTATTTTCAACGGCATGTCCATACATGTTTCAGGTTTATTCAGATAACCATAGAGCAAGACTTTCCACAAACAGCAGCAAATGAGTGCAACTAAGCTGGTTAAAGTGGTAAAGGTGTGATGATATAGTCAAGGGCAAGAATGTCCAAAGTCCCTGTGAATACCAGGAGGTTCACTGTTTAGTGATTTTTATTCCAGCAATTCCCATGGCACAAATGACATGGTTTTAATTCCTATGGCAATGTAACATGCTATTTAAGAAAAGTCTGAACTTAAATATATAATTTGTGGTGTATCTGAACAGATGTAATGTCCAGTCGGTGCATTGGTGCTAAAGTCCAGTCCTCAAGAACTGTTATCAACTTTTAGTAGCTATCAAGGACTGGAGTTGGACACCCATGGTCTAGAACCATGAAAGGGAGAGACTGAGCTAAAAATGACAATCACAAACATTTAGAAACATTAAATCAAAATCTAAATTACTTTAGCATTGTGCTGAAGACCTTGGGTACCAAACCTGGATTCAACTTTAGACAACTCTTTTTTTCTTTACACTAAGGGTGAGCAATCCAATCAAAGAGCTGTCACGTCGCTCTGCAGCTTTGAAACCCACAGCTCATTATTTTACAGTGTCTCCTTTACTCTTTTGTGACCTGTAAGCCAGTCTAGCTTTAAACAGTGAAGTATAACTATGAGAAATTCAAATGCAAAACATTTGCGTGTGCACAGAAGGCGGCGTGCTGGAATTAGTCATCTCTATTTGTAAACCCACTTATAGCCAGACATTTTTCTTATCCTAAAGAGGTCTCATGCCTTTTCTAGATAACTGTGCTTTTCTACTCTGGTAAGTATTTTACTCTATGTAAAAATAAACGACTGTTTTTGGTGGGTGGTAAGAAAATTATTTCCATTGAAGTTTGAAGGGTGTTATGAAAAGCACAACTGCATGAATAGATGACCTTGGTCCAAGCTGGGCAAAAATATATTTGCAACAAATGTGGTAGAACTGCACTTTCAATAATAACAAGAAAAAACAGATGCTGCTCCAAGCTTGGTAATCAATAAACAATAATATAGTTCTTAAATATTGTGAATCTGAGTGCAAGATCATTTGTTTTGTGATGTGAAGATAAAGACAAAACTGGGATGCAGAGGCTCCATCAAGTATGCAGTAATGAGTCCTAATTTCTCTTGTCTCAAAATTCTAACAAGTGGCTAGCTTAACCACAGTAATCCAAAAGCTCATGCAAAGAACCTACGTGAGGCTAATACCACTCAGTGTGATACTGATTATTACTCTTTCACCAAGTGAGGTCAACTTGTTTCCTCCTAAAATTATGCGTCGGAGATAACATTCTTACAGCTAAAATGTTTTGGATTAACAATTGAACACCTCAGCACATCCTGGACATGTCACCTGTCCATCAAAGGGCAATGGAGACACAAACAGGACAAGCAACTGCACACACATTTTAAATATCTACCAAAGGGCAAAGGTTCCAATTTAGCAAACAGACAATGTTCCAGGGATGTGTGAGGAAACCAGAGCACCCAGAGAGAACATGCAACTCCACAGAGATAGGAAACAATAACTGTCCCACCACGCATTCTTGCCTTTTTGATATCACTTGTCACAAAATTGAAGTAGGTCAATGTGCTGCATAGAGGTGTGCTTAAAGTAAATGTATTGCACTGAATCCATAGCTGCAATTTTCAACTCAACTTTCAATTTTGGTATTTTGATAGAGATAACTAGTGGTGTTAAAGTAAACAACCAAAAATAAAATAAAAAACCCAATAGGTTTATCATGGCACATGTCTAATATGGATTGGAGGAAGAAAAAAAAAGTGATTTTACCACTTTTCCCACACAACACCCAATAAAATCACAGAATTAGAAGTCAGGAAGCAGCTCAGTGCTAAAATCTAATAAGAGCCAGTGATATGTCTGAACTAAAACGCCAATAGTGTGCTCCAAATAACACCTTCAGAGCAGCCTCTCTGTTTCCCCCCCACTGATGATTGGCTAGTACTTCTAATGAGAGCCAGAGAGAAAGAGGAAACAAGGCAAAAATAAGAGTTAAAGAACAAAGTGGGTGGACAGTAGAGCACACTATATATAAGGCAAGGAGACTTGGGAATTGAAACAAATGAGCCAGGCATTGCTTCCCTTCCTGCAGCCGCTGAGGGCCAATTACACTGACAGACACTCTGTAACCTTTAGCAATGCCTAAATAAGGTCGATGTATGAGGTAAATATGCAGCATCAATGCAGCTAACTGCTATTGTGGATGTCTGTTACTGTAAAATGTCAACACAACGTCCATGGTTGTCTCAGATAATAGGGCATTAAAGAGTAAGACAAAAATGCTGCAGCACATTAGAAGTGTTGCAATGACACCCAAGAGAGTATTTGGAGATGACAAAAACAGCTCAACTATGATACATTAAATAAAAAGGTAGAGGGGAAAATGTGGAATCAAACCGTAGAACCTTTACCATATGACATGATGCTGGAGCCTCCATAAGCATTGTGTTGCCATTTTAAATGGGAAAAGCACCATTAAATATGCCCAATGTCCAAAGTTGATCAAACAATAAATAGCTCAAACATATCACGGTGGTACATTAGATATAGGAAGAGTAGAAGGAACAACAAGGTGCAATATATGACCACCCAAGTAAAATTCACACAAATTCAGCTTGTCCACCTGCTGGACAAATTTCAAGCAACAACAAAGACTGCTAACCATCATTAGTTTTATATGCAATATTCTTAATGTATAAATATTATATGTTTACCAAAGGGTCACATTCGCCACAATTTCCTGATACATGACACTTTTGTGCTGTCACAGAGACAGAGTGTTTCACTGGGACAGTTACTCGAATTAATTGAATGAGTATTTAGTAAGCCATGATCTTATAAATAATGTCTGAAAGAAACAAGGCAAAAGAAAAACAAAAATAGTTTGAAAACAAAGACGATCAGGTTTTCTATATTTCCACACAGTGGTGGGCACCACTAACTAATGTTAGCTGCACTAATCGTACAACACCGATCATAATCATTAGTTCCGCTAATACTAAAATGCTACACCGACATGGTATTTATTGAAATGTAATGCTAAAGCGATACATTTAAACCCTATTGATGTCCACCATGTGTCAATAACACAGTATGCAGTTATAGCAACCTTAGCAAAAAATGTTAAAGACCTGAACAAAAAATTAGCTCCACTATTAACATATTAAAAGAAGTGTGCCCACCACTGTGTCCATATAACTGACAGTGTCACCAGTAATAAAGCCTAAAAGCTTTAATGTATTAAATAATTTCTTCAATTTTCCAACCCCGTTAACCCCTCTGACAAGATTCAGTTTTACATAACCCAATTCTATTAAATAATACCATTTGGTGCCTCAAGTATTCATGGGAACTTTTACCCCTGAACCAGTAATCAGAGTTGTCTCTTTACTGTCAACATTGTGATTCAAATTAAAGTCACATATTAGCAAATGATTTTTTTTTAATCACCCTTGTTGTAAGGTTTGCTGTCAAGAAGAACAGGTGTGCCAATGCCCACCACTGTGTGACTATAAATCTGCTCCAGTGCACAGTGAGTCATGCACACCTGAAAATTACAGGCTGACTGACGGAGGCTGCAGTCGAGAGCTGAAAAGGACCGGTCAGAAATGCTTTTGAAAAGAAAAGGCATAAAATAGGGCACAAGGTGATCAGAATGCATACACAGACATACACACTAGCATATACAAATATACATAGACATAAGAAACTCAGGTTTGAAGCCCTGGTATTATCTATTACCTCAAGGTATTCTCTTTAAATTTCCAGACAGCAGACACCAAAATGAAGTCTTTGTGGCTTAATCAGACTGCATTGTGCTCAAAATGGATGCTGCTCCATAACCTGTACTTAACAGAGATCTCCACCTTCTAATCACAGAACAAAGCGTAAAATGACAGGACTAGAGGCCTCTGAATTAAAAGAAAAGATAAATTCAAAACTAAAACTGAAAATCAGTGGCATTTGTTTTTGTTGCTAAATCTCTGACAATTATCCACCTGTTTCTCCACTCAGACATTACCACACGGACCGGTGAGTCAAGTCAAGTCACATCATGTTTGTATCGATGCTGACAAAACATGTTACGTTATGTCTCAATGGCTTCCATGATTTCATAACAAAAAATATTTCCTGACCTTGCCAAGCAACCAACTCTTTGAGGATACAGGAAGAACTACTGTAAAAATGTGTCCGATTTTGACTGTAGAGGCAAGACTTCTTACAAAATGGTGTTAAAACCACTATGCGCTCAGAAAAACAAAACAAGGAAAATCTAGGATATGGCTCAGGCAGTTGGTGAATACCTCTCTCTCTGTCTCACACAGCAATAACACCAGGGACCCAGTTAATGAGAAATGTTGCATCTCATTACTGCTTCTCACCAAGTCATCCTTCCCAGACTCTGCAACATTAGTGGATCTCAAGTTTCAGTTGGTTTAAAGTATGAGTCAGTGTGGAAGAGGAAGCATCAAATATTTGAGTCACTTTCAAACTTAGTTTAGTAATATAAAAGTACATACCAGCCCTTTCAACAAAATATGAACACACATGATATTAGACATTGTGTTTATTCTTTTTTGTTACACAAAATCTAAGGGACATAGAAGAGGGAGAAAATGTTTAACCTTTCTTTCCCATGCCAACCACATGCAGCAAATAAAAGGCATTTTATTAAGTAATCATCGTTAAGTGTTATCAAACAATACTAAGGAGAGAAACATCAGAAATCACCTTAATGGTAAAACATTTGTTGCCCAACAGAATGGAAAAGGTTACAAAACCCCCACATTCATTGAAGAAAATTATCAAAATGGATATTTTAAAGCAACTGCTAATTTGGGTAAATTAAATCTATGGGTGGAAAAAAATCCTATATAAAATACAAACCAGTACCACACATCATCCCTCTTAATTTCTGCTGTATAAATACGATGGTGTGCAAAAAGCCACTAGATATTTGCTCAAACTTTACCCTATTAACTGTAAATGTGACAAACTATGATTTTCACATCATCTATAAAGGTCACTGTTACACATTTTTGTCAATATTAAAATATACTTTTGCAATAAAAATTAAATTTTTAGCCTATCGAGACATCATTGAGAACATGACCATTTAAGTAAAAACGTGGAACAGTTGTAAAGTTTTCCAGAAGCAGACAATCCTCTAATTTTAACTTTTAAATAAATTACGACACAAAAACAATGCCTTAGTATACATAAGTGTTTTCAAAAATATAGTTTTAAATACACATTACAAACAGGTATACATGGCATTGTGAGCAAAATGTCGAAGGAAAAAGTAATATATTCTTATTGTGCTTAAATGTAAAATCTCTGTTCTTGTGCTTCTAAATTTAAACTCGTTTAAAAGACAGACAACTTTTCATCCGAGAGCGTAAAGAAGCAAGGACACAATGGGGGAGAACAAGTAGAGAGAAGAAAAAAAGACAAAGAATAAAATGTTAATAAAATTAATAAAAGAAAAACTCGAATTTAATTCTCTTTGAAAACTGGCAGGCTGTCCGATTTGTGGTTTCAGCTCAAAGACTTCCACAGAGAAATTATAATTGTGTGCAAAGAAAAACATGATTTGCGTTTTTCTTTTTTTCCCTCTGCAGACTTTGACAGTAAGGTGGAGTCCACGTTATGCCTCAGTGAGGAGGGTTTGAGAGCTCTGAATCTGGCTGCTGTCTTTTTCCTTCAAATGTGAAATTGTGAATATTGTTTTCTATATTTTTTCTGCTAATACAAACAACCTATGGAAGTAGTGGTAAGAGAAATAAAGCAAAGATCTACGTGAGGAGAGGTGTTTGTGCGCCTGCGTATGCAGATCCAAGCAGTGTCTTTGAAAGGTAGTAAATTTAAACTCACAAAACTTCTTTTATATAAGTTATAAAACATTTATTATTGCATCAAGCTTCCTCTTTGCATATTTTAAACAGCAGCTTGTAGTGGTTAGGGGCAGGATGTGCTTTGCACTAGAGCCATCAGTCCATATGTCCACTTTGCATCACACCTCCATTTCAGCAGCAGCTTTTAACTGTCTCATTAGCCAACAGATGTTTTTGAGGCTCTGACTCACAAATATGCAACATCTCATTTCCATTTGTGAGTCATTTTTCAAAACCCAGTTTACAATTGAATTGCTTTTATTGTTGCTTGTGGTGTATCAAGACCTATTCCTTTTATTTTATAAATATTGACATATACATGTTAGTTTTAGAGGTATTTAAAAAAAAAACTTACATAAATGAGTTAAAAAGTGGTGCTCCTTTATTTGAAGGTGTCTGGATTTCTTGTCCGAATAAAAAGAAAAACAATTGCGTATATTTATAGATTTTTATCCCTAAAATCCAAACGGGTAGTATAACAGATTCAAATGCATATATAGACAGAAGTAAAAAAGAAAAGAAAAAAAAAAAAACATTTCAACTTCAGCATTTATATCCAATTCTTACTGGTAGAGATCCATGCAGAGGCTTTTCTACATATGCAATATCTCAATTGCTGATTTTCTTTTCTTTCTTTTTTTTTGTAAAACATGCCAATCTTCAACCCAAATCAGTAAATGTGCCATAACTTTTTTATATGAAAGTTGTTACAACAGCAATATAAGTCAAAGTTAGTAAATGTTCCACAAACTGTATCAGAAGCAATTCAAAAGGAAACTGTAACAAGAGATAGCAGTACTTCAGCTAGTTATTTTTGGACCGGTTTACGGACGTTTTACCAAATTACTGAGGGGATGAGTTAACCAGGAGGCACACTAAATTTTGTCTCAATCAGATATTGAGATGGATGCACTGATGTACACAATCACTTTATTTACACCTAAACAAGTTTTTAAAGAAAAATGTGTGACAAATGGAGTGAATATCAATTTTTGTACCAACTTCAGAAGACCAAGGCTGAACGGATCACACCATAATGTCTCTTACTGCAATATCACTACACAATATGCATACCGTGAAGAACTGGTTAGTGTTAGCTGAATATTTTAGTACCATTCATTCTGTATGACTGAAATATATTTGGTGACACCAAAGTGAAGCAGTGTAAACTCTGGTCCAGCTCCCACACAACTGAGGTTTGTCATGTGGATGGATAAAACTAAAACCACACCACTGCCAACACTTTATCTGTGTGAAATTTGCTGTGATAGACAGGAAGCTACACATCTTCTTTTAATCTATCTGCAGTTTAGTTTATAATATAAACAAAGAAAACTGAGGATAAGAAAATAAGTGTGAATTTTAAAGTGTAACTAGGAGTTTTAGAACTACAGGAAGCAAACAAAATACTCTGAGCCCAACTTAATACAACTATGTTGGTCTGTTTTATGTTAAGGTACCGTTAACTGATATCTAAACAAAGTTAAAACGCTAAACATTTGTGCTCCAAGCATCAGATTGTTCAGACAGAAGAATCTAGGCTACATTAGTAATAACGAATCAGATCTATACAGCCAATTGCCTCTATGACAAGCTGATCAATTATTTATGTAAGCAGAGGAATTTTGGGAAGGGAGATGAAAGCATGGATGGAGGATCGGATAGGCACATTGTATTTTATGTGCCAAAACCAGTGATGTAACTTTGTTACCTCACAATTACTGTTGCTTTCTAATGTCTGTGCTGCATAAATGAGGATGTCCCTAATGACTTAGAAAAACAGTTAACAGTGAGTTATTTTTGCATTTACTTCTGATGTTAAATCATTTATCTGTTTGTAAAGGTATTTTTTCAGTCACATACAACAATCTTTTCAATATGATTTCTGGTTGCATTAGGGTTTTTTTTTTTTTATACTCTTATTATCCACAAAGGTAATTTACAGTGCGGCTCAGCTACATAGCAATTAGCAAACTGAGTCACAATCTGCTTTGGTCTCATTGTGGGCAACAGAATGCCTCCTCCAACATAACAATGTGTGAGCCTGTATTTATCGGGTGTTACATGATCTGAAGTTTTTAGTCACAACGCAAATCCTCAATAAAAAAATCTACGATTTCAGTTTCAATTTGTCTATGTCTGCTGATGTAATCTAAGACATATTCTAAACTATTGATTTTTTTTTTATCTGCACGTCTTCTCATGCCTTAACCACACAGTAAACAGAATGGTTAAAACAAACAAACAAAAAAAACTATTCAGCTTATTTTTTCCTACATATTTTTTAAAATCATTAAATAACAGAAATAAAGAGTTGCTTCAACCTACCACTAACAATATTCTATCAAAACATGTACTTTTTTCAGTTAGTAACATTAGAAACTTCTAAACTAGTTTCAGATCCATTTCATCAACTAAAAAGACTCGAACAGTGCAAAAAATTAATGTCATCGTTCACAACTTCTCCTCTTGTTCGATGATTGGCCTGGTTGAAATTCTTCCAGGGAAATCCAAGTCAATGGGAGAAAGTCAATACTGAGATGTAAAGCAAGATTTGAATCGTAGGCAATGGCCAGGCGACGAAAAACAAAGTTTTGATTTGTAAAATTTTTAATTCAAATTGTGAAAAAAAGGGAATTCTGAGGTTTCTTAAAAATGTTAAAATCTTATCTCGTTTTTGCGCATCATCTCCTCTTTTGAGCTGAATGTGACTTTTCACCTCTTACAACACAACTTAGAGGAAACTTTGGGTTCAAACTATTTAATAAGTCACCAAGAAAATTACATGCCTTTTCAACTTTTCTAAATTTTTATAAGAGTGTATTATTACCCAGGATTCTAATCTAAAATATACATGATAAAAACTTTCACACTATGATAAAGAATTATGGCTTCTAAGAGCAAGAATATTAAATATAAAACTTTTATGCTCGTTAAAAATGAAGTTACTTTGCTTTATGCAAAAACTTTGACCCTCCCTGCCCCTTTTCCTCCCAACCCATTCATAACAAAAAGTGTCATTAAAATAGTATAGTCAAATGGCAGAGTGTTTTACTCAGACAGCAGCACTGAAGCCACCTGATCATCTTCGAAAGCTGCCTCCGCACCACCGCTAAGAACCCTCTAATCTGTGCCAATCAGATGACGCTAAACAACCATTTGTTATGAATTGGACAGAAGTGCACGCCCCCTCCCCATTTCAACAACTGCTGTAGACCTAAGCAAATAGCTGCGATGTAGCAAAAGCAGGCACAGCAGTCAGTGACAGAAATAGCAGAGTGGCGAACAACAGAGAAAAGGAACTGATGTAATTAACATGGTGGCTGGAGGCTGATGCGCTGCAGAGAGAGAAAGAATGAAACAGAATGGAGGCTGTTGTTTTTTTTGTTGTTTTTTTTTTTTTGTTGTTGTTTTTAAAGGGATGTTAAATGTGCAGAAAAAAGGATGAGGAAGTGATAAAGCACAATAAAGAAGAGAAAATAATTCTGGGGGAAAAAAACACTTTGATCCCATAAACAAAAAATGTTAGTTCCACTTGTATAGAGCAAATTCAAAAAAATAAATATACTAAATTGTTTTAAATTTAAAAAAACACATTGTATAGAGCAATCTAATATGTACAAGCAAATATGTTGACATATAAGAACTTTACACTTTAGGATCTAAATCTACTAATATGCTGCAAAATGTTGCATAACTCATCAGAAATGAGGCAAGACAGCAGGAGAGACACACACCGAAATACAGATAATTGCTTGTTTTCCAAGAGAAAAAACAGCCTCAGTTCATCATGTCCGTCATCCTCAGCTCTATTATACTGACAATACTAAGGTAACGCTTTACTCCTTATTTATTTCTAATAGCCAATTTAAGATGCTTTTTAGTCCAAATCCTTAAAGCAAATGTAACTGGATAAACTGCAGAGAGAAAACCATTGAATATTGCCATTATAAAAGAGCTGCAGATTTCCAAAATGGCGCAGCACTGCGTGGGCAACAGTGAGCTGGAACAGGGCTGCAGTATGAGCAGAGGGAGAAGGATCGAGAGCGAAAGCAGATCCGTCTTCTGTGCAAAGAGGACGATAAGCAGCAAAATGCGAAAGGTGGAACATAAAATAAACATTTCCAGACTTTGTCGTCTTAAGATAAACATTTGAGTATTGGCATTTTGCAGCCTTAATTGAACACAGGATGGGTCTAAAACATAAACAATGGAAATTAATTCAACAATTACAAAGCAAGGTATTTAACTAGTAAAATAATTCAAACAAACAAATCAATCTTCCGGTGATTACAAGAAGTCAATCTGGCCAAGTTTCATGCCAGCAGTCATAAATCACTCAAGGTATCTTTGACAGGCATGTTTAAGAAAAATAAATAAAAGGTATCTGTGCAACACTAAACCGAATGTGAAATGTTTTCCAAGTATATTCATATTCCGATAAATTAATACGCGCAGTGGAAAACTAACCTAGCCAATTATACTCTACTTGTGTCGGCCCATCACATAAAACTGTACATGTTAACACACTGAGCAATTCATTATGCTAATCAAAAAGCTGAAGGAGTCCGAGTATTACCCTCTGGTGACATATTAAAATAATCCCAATCGTCATATCACCCGCAAAAGGTGTCAAACTACGTTGGTGTTTCAAACAAAAAATGAAGAGGACAAATTTTAAAAAGTGATGAAGTGTTTTTGTACTCCATAACAGCCACCATGAGGAAGCCATAAATATAATGTGTAGTGTGCCAGCATGTACTTTTGCCAAGGAAGTTGTCTCACATTCCAACAGGAAACACATCTAAGCCACTTCCTGCTTCCTCTGAGGAAGTCACAAGTCGGAGAGGGCACCGGTGAGCCAGTCAGCCTCAAAGAATTAACTCTGGGTACGTGTGAATTTCCAAGACTACTAAAATAATCAGCTTAAGTGTTAAGGCATCTTAGCACTACTCTTCTGTTTTCCTAACACATCCTGTTTTCAGTGAGAAACGTGTGCATTGATTCATGGTTTTATCTTTGCTTCCAACTTTAGGTTGTTCTTTTTTTACAAATGTTATACACTGTATTTTTCTATTTACAACTTCTGCCTTTTCTTAAAGCTCCCTAGAGGTGAGCATCTTCAGTTTATGGCCTTTGCAATAAAGATGTGATTTACCCATGCATAAGAAAAAAAACAAAAAGAAGAAAACATTTGGCTCTAAAGGCTGAAGATGGGGGGGGGGGGAGAATAGAGGCAAATCTTGTTTTCTGTTTCACAGAGTTACTGCAAAGAGGGATGGAATTTTTTATTCACATAAAAACATGTCTAGATTGCACCTAATTACACATAGTGTTCAAAATATTCAGGCAAGGTTACTCTAAAGATCACTTGATGCATCGCCCGCATACTTATTGTTTTACTTCGCAAAGGAAAATAGCATTACTAAGCATACAAGTCAGCATGTATTGTCAAAAGGTTTGAAAAATAAATTAACTCAAACAGAAAACATTTCATTTTTTCAAATGCATCTCCTCTCTAGTGAACAGTCATTAGCCATGATCTGGCAAAGGTGGCGACAGTCCTGAGTAAGATCTGATTCACAATGATGCACTAATTTGCTGGAAAACTGCTGGACAGCACTGACCCAAGGTTACATCGAGGCCACTGTCAACTCCTATACACAGTCAAATAAATTGCATCATTTACACAGGGACTGCCGCTGACAGGTAGGCAAAGGTTTTTGCCCAATTACCGAAAGAAAGGGATGAAGCTGGATAAAGCGAACCACTAGATCGAGCCTAATGAGGACGTGGTATGATTGCTGTGGGACTCAATTGTGCCCACAACACAGCTAGTCGATTGGTACAGAATGGCCAGAATTAAGTAGCAGAGCGAGTGACAGAGATACAGAGGGAGGGAGAGAGAGATAATGGAAGTGAGAAGGATTGATTCCTCACTCAATGTGAGAGCATGTGGGAGGATATGAGATGCTGTGACCAAAAGTGGGAAAGAGATAGATGCGCAAAAGTAAGTTAGTAGTCACTCCATCAAGTAAGCCATGTTCCACTCTTTTATAAAACATCCAACTATTTATAAAACGGTGGAACTGTGTGGAATGCATCGGTCCCTTATCAAGACTAAAAATGGAAGCAATCAAAGCAAGCTCAATTTGTTTACTAGCTGACGTTCAGCCACCAAAACACATTCGTCACGATATTCCAGTTGAAAAGCAACCTTAAAAGACATATTTTATACATATTTCTTAAATTGTCTGGGTATTGGATCACATGGGTAATATCTGTTAGGGAGTTTTCTTTTTGAGTTTAGGTGTTCCACCTGAAAGGGGGAAACGGTTTTAAGTAAGAAGGCGCCGTCAACCTTGTCAGGTGCACAAGAAATATGTTTGACTTCAAGTGGACACTGAAAAGATGTAAAGAAAATGGGTGACCTGCACAATGACCAATACCACACTGGTGCATGACCTCAGAGTCTAAAAGCATTGGGTTGTGGGTTACAACCAGCCAGGGGTGGAAATTAAAACTTTTCTCCACCAGGGAAAAGTTTTTACCGGCCACTCAGACATTTCACCGGCCATTGATTTGTTTTTTTTTTCTTTCAATTACAAACCCACTAGCACAAGCAAATGACATAAAATACATGATTTATTCTTAACTCTATGAAAAACAATTTACTGACAATAAGTTTACCATACATATGTAAACTACAAACTAATTTAATATAAAGCATGGATACCTTAACAGAGGTGTAGTGCAATAAGTTCACTTGAAGTAATTACTAACAGCAAACTTTAACTACACAACCCAAACATTCTTGCAATCATTCCTATGTTGAACATTTCCACATTTGGGATACAATTCCCCGATATAGTATTTCCTGAAGATGTGTCTAGTAATTTTTAAACATAAATGGCATCAATAGCTGTTTTCTAACTGTTCAATTTGTTATTCCTTACTTCTTACGTTTTCTACTGAAATTCACAATTATTCCTCTCAAAACTTGTTCATTATTAATTCCACGGGCCATCATCATTCCTGTGTTATCCCCATACCTATCAAGTCTCCCGTTTTTTCTGGGAAACTACTGTATTACTGAAACTACCTACTGTATCTACACCCCCCCCCCTCGCGTTAGCTTCTCTCCCTCCCCGCCTTTACGGTGGTAATACCCTCTGTGACGTAACTGTGTGGTAATTAAAATATCGATTAAATTGACACGTTTTTTCTGAATGGGCTTACGCGCTTTTTAGCTTTACTTGTCGTAACTTTTCTGAACCGTCCCGTCTCGTATCCGCTCACTTTTCTCGGACTCCGTTCAGCTGAAATGGCGCCATTTATAACTTCGGCGGGGAGGGGCGTGCCAAGGAGGACTGAGGGATTTCATTGGATAACCCCAGTGTCCGTCAATCAAATCAACCAATGGTCGATAAAAATTATATTCGATATATTTTTTTGATAAATTATGACAGCCTAGGTGAGTCCCATGTATAGTATGTGCCTGTAGTCCAGACAGCCACTCCTGCCCTGGGCCTGGACAGAAGTTCAAACTGAATGCAGCTTTTTTTTTTTCCTGTTCAAATTGTCAACACGCCACTTCATACTTTTACCCGCATTTGGCCAGTGGCTGGTGCTAATTGTATAAGACACTGCAGTACAAGTAAAAACTAAAGAACACCCAAGTCACACTGTTATGGAGCTCTGACATTTACTTCAAGCCAACAATTGCTGGCAACAGTTGAACAGTTGACGCAAATTGGTAAAATACTGAAACTGTAAACAAATAACACTTTTTCTTTATTAATCTCTCAGATAATCTAAATTGTCAGTCCAATTGATCAAAAATTATCATCTAATACTAGTCAACTTAAACACTAGGCAAAGTAAGCTATGTGCTGAAGCTAATTATCATAGGCACAACAACAAAGAAATAAAGTTTGGACACCACTGTTAATCATTTAATAACTCAATGCTCGTTTTTGTTTGTGTCTTTGACTTGGGATGCTTGCCTGGAAAAGATCAAAACCTGCTAAGTGACTGCTTTGTTGGAAGGGAATAGATAGACCTGGACTGCATGGGAACATTGTGCCCCAAGAGTGTGCAGAACGCCGTCACGACTCAAGTAATTTGCTTAGTAGGCCGTACACCTTCACCGCATGAACAGATGTGGACACAAACACTGGGTACTGCTTCGCACGTGTTCAGCTGTGTGTTTACCTACGGCGACTCATCATATGCTCGCTCACTCTCCTCTTGACTATTTAGTTCCTAGATGAGATGATGATTCTGGTGTTTAGTTTTAAACCTAATATACACATATTAGTGTATAGGTGGAGTAAGATGTCTCCATTTAAAAGCAAATACCAATTTTTAAAATAATATTATATTGTATGTATCTGTTTGTATTGAAAAGAAAAATGTTAATAATGTATTGGTGATAAGTTCTGGCTTGTGTAAAGCATTTTATTAAGCCTCCATGTCCTTCCTGTTGCCTATAATTTCAGGTGATTAAAAAAAAAAAAAAAATTTGATATTTTTGTAATATCAAAAGCTGGATACATAAAATGTCAATTTGCATTTTACTAAAAGTGATTTCTGTGTAGGATATCTAACTACAGAAATATTTTTAGTACATTTGCTTTTCAAAGCTCAAATGATTTTAGTGTTTTTTTTAAAACAAAATCCTCGTATTCTGTCCACCCCTCTTTAGCGGCTAATTTGTTCCCACTGTCTTCCAGTTACATCCTTGTCTAATTATAAGCCATTCTCCCATTTCCATTATCGTCATCTTCTCCTCCCTGGTGTTTTTCTTTAACCCTTCTTAGAGTTTTTCATTTTTTCTCCTCCCTTATCCCTCCTTATACATGTGTGAAGATAGCAGTTTTTGTATCTGTGTGTGTGTGTCAGTCTGTGTGGGAGGTGAACAGCATTGCTGGCTGGAGGAGGAGGTGAGAGAGAAAGAAAAAGAAGCGAGAGAAATACGGAGGGAGAGAGGGAAGCAAAGAATTTACTGGAACAAAACATGCTGTTTCAAACTCATAGATAAGAGCCGCCTACTCACTAGTTTCACTTCAAAGCAAATTAGTCTGTGTTTTTGTTTTACATGATATATTGTCACTGGTATTTAGTTATTACTATTAGTTTTTTGTGTTATTTTTAGCCCCCTACTCAGCAATAACTTTCATCTAGAAGTGCACAGCTTGATTATTATTTATCTCCTTCTAATGTCAGGCATATGTTCAACCAAAATGTAAGAAAAAATAGTTGCAAAAAGTTTTGGAATGATTTGGAATCACAAAATTTTATTTTTTTTGTCTACGTTGCTGCATGTGGATTTTAAGATAAAAAGCAATAAAACCTAACACCACAAACTTTGTGCCATTGTGTCCATTGAACTGACTGAAGTATGCATTCTCTGTTTAGTTTGACTAAAAGATAATAGGTTATTGGATTAGCCACTTATAATATTGTTGAATATTATGGTAAAGATATCAGTCACAATAAAAACACATTTCTTTCTTCTATTCATTATGTTTCCAACCTTCTCAGTGATCCGTTGCCATGATCTGTGTCTACTGCAGTAAAACTCAATCCAACCGACTGAATACATTATAGACATGCAAAAAATGAATTTATAGCACTCAGATTATAAAAAGTTAATACTTGTCTCATGTCAAGCTCTCTCTCTTTAAGACAAAGTGCAACAGAATAAATTCCCATCTTTAGAATATATCAGCACATGATAATAACAACTTCAAAAACAAAAAGTCAGAATCCCACCAACTCTAGTGAAGTAAGTTAAATACTCACCAACTCAGTTTATCACCACAGCCAGGAATTCACATTGAATATCTCAAAGTGTGATGGCACACCTAAAATAAAAAGAGAGACTTTAACACAAAGAATGCGTAGTAACAAAATCGAACCTCTATAACTGCGTTAAGTCATTCATTCAGTAAATAAAATATTAAAAACTAAACGCGTCAAATGAATGACATGCCAAAAAATGTGCTAGTACTAAGACTACATAAACAATTTGAGCTTCCGAAATAAACCAACACATGATTCCAGCCACTATGTGCATTTATCTTCGGAACATTTACTTACTTTTGATTTTTAAACGATCTCATGAAAAAGATCGGGTCAAAAATGGATTCTGTCCAGTTTCAGTAATTCTACATGTCAACTGCAATAAAATTGTCAGTACAATTTCAAGAATCTCAGGAAAAAATTATGATGAGAAACCAGGCAGAAAGTGAAAACTCAGCAGCTTTGGCCGTCTTTCCGAGAGAATCTCACGCACCATTTTAAACTGAGATTTGGTATTCATTCCCAATCAGTTTAAATTAATAAGATAGTTTTCTCTTTTTTTATGGTGTTACAGCAACCTTTTTATTATAATGAGTTCTAAAAGCCTCTGGGAAAATGACTGTGCTAATTTTAATGTCTCTCTCAACCTGGTAGTAATTCCAGTTCAAGGACCATCACAGACACTAACAAGACCTTAAAAATCATCATGTCTGTAATGAAGCACAAGCTTTAATTGACTTAGCCTAGTGAATTACACCCATTAGAGTAGCGGCAGAAGTGATCTAAATGCATAATCTCCATTGCCACCACTTAAAGATGGATGTCAGAAAAGTGGGTGACAAGTTAAATCCTAAAACAAATGGTGTAGTTAGTTAAAGGCTATAATGAGTGTAACGTCGACAGCTCAAATCAATCCTCTGGCACATACTTTCAGGCATACGCATACACACCGACGCACACATATTTAATTTCCTCTCCACTCTGGCTGGATTTCCTGGAGGACCAAGGCTGCAGAAGCTGCCAGCTCTACACACTGCAGAGAAACTTGTCATGAGTTCCATCTGTGTGGTGTTGTGAGTCCACTTGACGTGACTTTAAATGCGACTGGTGTTTAGAAATCTTCTGATAGATAAAAATGTAGTTACAGTATTCTCACGCCACTGTGGTTTGACAAAAACATAAAAGATGAGACCTTTGTGTTATCCCGCAGCACATCCTATTGATAAGAGCAACCTAATATTACATTCAAGGATTATATCTGAGAGTTTCAAAAATCAAATTATGCAAAATGTTTCACGTTTAATCAGAAACAATCAAATTCATCCATAATTAATTCCAAGCTCTTCTGAGAAATAAAAAAAGATGTGCAACAATTAAGCATGATGAATCTGCTAAACTACTGGAAACAAAACCATTTTTACACTCGTATGCAATTACTAACACATTAATGTCCAAGATTTTGTGGTTGCTTATGTATTTTGAACAAGAACTTCACTTGTAATTTAGAAGAATCTTCATAAAGAAATTATGATTTAGTGATTTAGTGTACTACTTCCTTTAAGTAGCAAATATCCTGTCTTAGATTTTTTTGAGAATGCACATACCATTGACAAAATGGTAAAGAATAACTTCAAACAGCACTTATTCCTTTTATTATGAAAATGAAACTGCAAACAGTGAATATGTTTGCTGTTATTTTACAGTGATTTAGAAAGCGTCTGATGCAGAGAGACACTTCGATTTGTAATGAGACAGCACAAGGCAGCTTATTCAGATGCGTTGTTGACTCATTCAGATGCCAGCAAAGGATTTCTGCAGAGGTAGTATTTAATTAGTGTTGTCTGATAAGCCTGATCAGAATAACGGATATATTTTCTCTTATGATCAGTCACTAAAGGAGGAACAGTTTCTACATACTTGTATATAGTAATAATACAGTGAATGCACCTCACCATGTGGTAACTTTCATGCTTAATCCATGAGGTCAACCTTTTACTTTTCCAATTATTTTTATGATGCATGAAGAATAAGCAGGGTTAGTGTTGAATTTTTTAAATATTCTAAAAAACAGTGAAGGCTTTTGCAACATGTTCAAACAAAGAAAAAAAAAAATACATTCCGGCTTATCCTGTTAGCATTCCAGTCAAACTTTATTACATCAAATTTGCAGTCCTTTTTACCAGTTCCAAGTATGAACTAGTCATCTTCTTTATCTCTCCATTCATCACGCTATTAGTGACACAGCTGACCTGGACCTTGGACCTCGTTTCATTTCTGCAGTTTGGCATTCACCCTAATGAGGCTTGCTAATAGTCCTTTCATGTCTGCCTGAAAGGAAGCAAACTGTTTCAAACTGGAAAACCAGAACCTGAGCCAAGTATAATTTAAAGATCTGTGACTAATCCTATTGATTTCTTCTTTATTTTACCAATTTTTCCATGGATTAGTTTATTTATGCGATTTCTTTTCTTTCGTTTCTATGTTTTCAGTGCAACCTACACAATACAAACATTGTTTTCACAGCACCAACTTCATTCAGCTGTAGCTTGGCAGTAATATATCTGAACATTAAGTAATAGTCACTATTGTTAGCGAACTCTAAAGACATTCATCACAACAAGAGTCATAACTACAAACACAAAGTACTAATTCTAGTTAAGGTATTCAAATTATACTAAAAGGTTAAGAAAATTTGAGTTTTGAAAGCCTTTTCAAATAAATTTTCTTCAAGTAGTCTGACTTGTTGATTGTATTTTTTTTTTCAAAATAACTAACACATAATAAGAAGAAAGTATTTTTTTGCATAGCTGTTATGCATTGCAATACTAAACTCAAAAGTGTATCAGAGTGTATGTTTTTGGCTTGCGAGTTTGTAGACTCAAATAGTTGGAGTTTTGATGCATCTAAAAAATAGGAGTAAAAAAAAGAACAGTTTTCAGTTTTTGACCTTTGGCCTCAAGGATAAAATTCCTAATTCTCATCTCGGTCTTCTTCGTAATTAGGAGATCAAAGCTACCATATAATCTTTTGCATTTATTCAGCGAAGTGGATGAAATATAAAAAACATTTGAAATCCTGAAAGTTGCATTAATGAAATTTATACTGGAAAAAACAAACTTTTGCAGTTGGTTTCAAAGACAGGAGTGTAAAAAGACAAAATTGGAAGACAGATTAAAGTTTGACAGATGGAGAAAAAGTAAAGGAAGACGGACATGAGAAAAGACGTCAGAGAAGAGTCAAACCTTACATCTTTACATCGGACATCTAAAAGCCTTTTCAACATTAAACTTTACACCGTCTTCTATTTTTGCATTTTGGTGTTAGAAACGGCAACGAGAAAGTGTGAAAAAGTATTTTCTTCCCTTACCGATCTCTTCTATTTTTGCATTTTGTCACAGTTACAATTCAAATAATTTAAAAAGTTCCATATTTCTATATAAAAGTCTCCTTCATATGAACTATATCATCCTGAAAAATAAACATGAGTTTCATTTTCTGAAATGAGTGACGAAAAAAATTTAACTTTTTATGATATTAAGTTTTTTGATATGTGCCTGTAAATGTTACAGACAAAACAAATTGAATAAACTTTAATCAATCCAAAAAGTGGTTTTAAAAGGATGATTAAGTGAAGCCCAACCAATCTGGACTTTGACTAGGCCACTCTAAAGCCTTCATTTTTTATTTGAACCATCAAGATGCATTTTGCAAAATGTGAGACAGAAATCTGTGTTCTCTTTGGTCAGCAGTTGCTTTCACCTTGGAACGCTCCCATGGACGCCACATTTGCCCTCTAGCTGACCCCTGGATTGTAGCCAATGATCTGTTGGAGTAATTTTAGTAAGCCGGCCATTTGGAAGGATCCACGTTTTTGATTTTTGCAGATCATGACGGTAGTTCCATGATGTTCCAAAGCATGAGAATTGGCTTACTTGTTAAAAGTTGTCAAAGACAAACATGTTCTATTTAGGTGGTATCCAAGATCAGCTGTCCAGATACATTTAGCAAATCACAGTTGAATGATAATTTAACAAGGAGGGATTTTAATTTTATTTTTTTCACAAATTTGCAAAGTTGGAAATCTCATCTTACTTCATTTTTAAAAAGTTATTTTTTTTTATGTACAATTACTTAGGAAGCAGCATGACACAAATCATCTATTTTTTTGGATTCATATAGCGCCTTGGCATATAAAAGAGGTCATAAAGCAGACAATGTCCAGATGTCTGGCAGGATGAACAAAAAAGCAGAAGAGAATTAAAACACGTTTTCAGCATACGACTGATATTCATGGGATAGTCCACTAATTCAGTAAGACAAACCTTGTACAAAGCAGTAGTGGGGAATATTTGTTTCCAATCATTTTAAAAGATTTCTTTAGCATGCAATGAAAAGCTGTGTCAATGGTTGCATGAGATATTTATTGGTTATACCAGCTTCTTAAATACAGACTGACGCCTAGTAGAAAATAGACAAGATATGAAATGCCTTTCGCACAGAAACAGTCCTTCCTATTCTGGCATTAAGAATCTTAATGCCATTTTTAGTAAAAGAAACTTTATAAAAAGATCAGGATCCACTGAAATACACTTTAAATTTTTCTTACATATCTAATAAAACACATGCACAATTCTTGCCATGAGTGAGATTAGGTTCTCACTTCCTGTCTAGATGGGAAACATTTGAACAAAAAAAAAAAAAAAAGAGTAATTATCACCTTTCAAGAGATTCCCATGTTACCTACTCAACCTCTGCTTGAACTCCAAAGCTCAGCCGTCAATGATTTACAAATGCCAAGACTGTGAAAAGAACAGTTCCAGTACAAAGGTGTAAAATCAACACCTTTTATTAAATAACCCATAAAAATACCAACCTAATAACCTATACTTGAAGAATGAGCCTCATTACAGAAGCAACTCACTAAACGGGGAGGAAGGCGTCACAATACAGAGGGAGGAAGAGAGTGTAATGTGGAAAGCCCCGTGAAGGTTTCTGGAGGGGGGAATCGGAATAAATGCAAAGACTCACGGTGCATCAAAATTTCTGCAGATCCCCTTTTCAAAGCCATTTCAAGACAGCAGGAGCAGCTTTGTTCCTCTGCCACCTAGCCTCACTTTCTGCCCATTTTCGGCCCAAATTCATTGTTTTAGGCACGGCTCCCTATCTCCGCTAAGTCTCAGCTGTCTGCTCTTCACATTCCTCAGCCATAAGTCGCAGTTTTCTTCCCTCACATTCTGGAAAACAGGAACACGGGCTGGCAGAGAGTCACTGTATCAAATCCATTTGTTGGTTAAACCTTTTCAAAAGTGGAGCTTGGATTAGACATGTTTTAACTGCTGCTGGTGTTCACAAAATCCAGACCAACTCTTGCTTGGGTTGGCATCCAGTATTAATCGACAAGCCAAAGAATATTTTGAAGTTCACCCAAGGGACACATAAGCTTTAAATGTCAGAGTACATATACAACCACTAAACCCATCTTCTTGCACAAGATGACAGAATAATACAAGCTTTCAAAAAATTTAAAAGGTGTAAACCGGTGATAACGTCAAACATTACTTAAAACGACATGGAAATGACAACAAATATTAATAAAAACAAATGTGTGTGTGTGTGTGTGTGTGTGTTCCAGAGAAGCCTGGGAATCATCTGTACAGAGGAGAATTGAGAAAATGTGGCAAGTAGGAAAAGCATGACCAAGTAGCAGATCATCTGCTATGACTGTAAATCACAATAGTGCTGAAATCCACAAGCAGGGCAGAGAGAAAGGAGAATGAGAAACAGAAAGGAGGAACCAGTGTGTTTTAGACTGGAGCAGCATTCAAAGGCCATTGTTAACATTGATTTTATTGGTGCCTCACCTTGGTGTCTTATCACTGTGGCTTAAAACAATGGAAAATTAAATGAGAAACATTTGACCGGCAGTCTGGCTCTCTCAATAATTCAAGTCATATAGAAATAGCTGTACAGCTTTGGGCTTCAAAAATCCTACATCCTGATTCTGTTTGTGTTTACATGCAAATAGTTTTGCTAAATGAAAGGCTAAAACTAGACTGACAAATTATTAATCCATCTTGTAAAATATTTCTGCCCTGATTCCACTTGGACAACAACACCTCAAAAAAAAAGAAAAAAATACTCAAAAAATGTAATCAATCTTTAAATTGGACTCTGCGCAGTTTCCCAGCACATCAGCAGCTGTCTAGACAGAGAATGCAGTGCAGGTCAAGAAGGACACAGAGGAAGTGAAAACCAAGTAAATGTGGAAAATGCAGTTTCACAGCCTGTAAAGAAGGTTTCCAAACCGTGCACATGGAATAGGCTGTGGCTTTTGATAAATTAGCCTAGCAAAGGAGTTGAGCTTAGTCAGGAACTTCAAAAGGATTCATTTAAAAATGTCTATCAAATCCAAAAGAGACTTTATCAGCAGCATCAATACCAGATCCAGTTAAATTAAGATGATTTGTGGCCAAATAAGAGGATAAAAATATATATATGTGGGATAAACACTTATACAAAATATTTCATCAAAGAAACTGCTGCAGATAGACACCAAGACAGATGGTGGAAAAAGTAAATGCTAAAGATATAAATAAGTCCAAAACTGAGTTCACAAGTTCATCTGGAAACTCTTTTCTCTTCTCTCTACTTCCCCCATCTCAACTCTAAGATGTACAGTATGTTCAGCTTCCACCGAAGAGGCAAACAGCACAAATATCAAAGATTACAGCTTTCTGTGAAGTGTGTGTCTGCTGTCGTGTGCCAAGTGCCCGTCCATGAAGGCTGATTTCCATAAGCTACCTGCACCTAATGTAGACATTTCAAAGCATTACCATTTAGTCTCTGTGATCAAAGCTTCACCACAGAAGAGTCTCTGCTTTTCAGCACCTCTGTCTAACCACAGTTTGTTAAAGTGAAAACCTCAACTGCTATTTTGAGAGTCAGCTGGTCTGTGGGGAGCCTGTTGGGATCCAACCGTGTGGTAAAAACTTGATAATGAAAGCTATAAATCACAGTTCCCACATATCAAGCCTCAGAGCTAATAAAACTGGGGTCCACAAGAGCCTTATACAAAAAAAAACAAAAGAAAATGCAGCTTTCCATTTTATTTTCTTTACAACAGTTCACACCATGAACCACAGCAGTAACAGAAGTAGCTGCGGCAGTGCCAGGTTGCAGTAAGGGCTCTTTGGCTCTTGTCTGGCCTGGGACAAGATCTCCAAGGTGATTTGGAGTAGAACAGCAACCTAATAAAAAGATGTGGTTTTTTCCCCTTCTAAAATAACCTTGCCAATTTCAAGTATAATCTTTTCCACCTATACACTGAGTCGGCAATTGTAATTTAATTCTGAGTAATTAAATAGGCATAGATTTTAACAAGCTAATTTATTGCATTTTTTTTTTTTTTTTTATAAACATACAAGAGTCCCGAGCCGGAACGTTAATATTGTGTTTCCGGTACTCCTGTAAATCTGACGCAAAAGCAACAGGAATGGACTACGAAGCTGCTTTTCTTGGTTCATGGGGGGTTGAACTGAAAATGTTGCTTATTTTGTTTATATGTGAATTATTACAGAACCTTCATTTAACTAATTAAAACATTTTAATTGAGTCTCACCACTATTATACATACACTGTGCCAATATTCAAAATCCACAATACATATTTTGCACGACTATCAGTCACACTGCAAACTTTGCAAGCTGTACAATGAGAAACTTGCTTAACTATATCAGAAAACTTATTTTTACTTTCTCACAAAGTCATTAACACCACACTCTAAGATTTTTAGCATGTCACTCACTTATAATATACATTAAGTGTGAGCACAGGGGCAAGGAAAGTTAATCTAACAGACCAAATATATAATTAGCACGTAAAACTGACTTGTATGATGATTTGATTAAATTTTACAGCTCTTAATGAATCCAAAATACGTTCTTTTAGTAGTAACAAAAAATGCCACTTTCTGACAACCAGAGCACATCTTTGCAAATGTAATGTAATCTCTGCAGTTACCCAATTTCTAGCTGCACAAGTATAGGATCCTGCATACAACTGGTATTTCTGGAGTACAGTGTTAGCTAGAAAGATACCACTTTACAATCTAACAACAACAGTTCTCAAATAAATGCTTTCAGCCCAAGGTAAATAAGAGAGGGATGTGTGAGGAATGTGTGCACAAGCGCTTTTAAAACCGACATCTGAAAACACAATCCCTATACTTATAGCAATTAGCCCAGTGTCTTGTTCTCGCTCTCTCTTCTCTTTGTCTGGTGCTTTCAAACCGTTTGGCGTGTCAGCACAACAAAGTGCCCGGTGGCATCATTACAGGCAGAGACAAAAACAAAGCCTGGCACGTTTTGCACAAGGACAGTTTTGAGTTAACTAAACAACTTAAAAGGAGGTGAGGTGACAACTGTATACAAAAGGAAGCACACATTTTCAAGGTCTAACCAACAGGAAATTACTATTTTTTTTATAGCTAATGTTTCCAGCAATAATAAAACCCTATTTGGTTTATCTTAATTCATTCGTTACTTTTGAAACTGAAAATTTTCAACTCCCCTGTCGAAGAAGTGTGTGGTTCATCCAGGCTGCAGGAGAGAGAAAGCACCAGAGTTTCAGCAGATAACAGGAAGGCTAAACAGAATACACCAGTTCCCTTTTGAGCTTTCAAAGGAAAGTTATGGATTTGGAATGGCGACATTTTGGAAATTTCAGAGTTAAGGTAAGGACAAAAACAAATTTCTGTTTTCATCAAACTATCCACGCTAAATGTGTAAATGGCTAACGTAAAATTTTAAGACTACATTAATCATAAATTTAATAATTTTATTTTTGAGAAAGTGGTACAGGAAAAAAAAAAAACATTCTCATTATTAATCACCAGCTAAAATAAAGATTAAATGCTAGATTCAAATCTAAAAGGGAAATCAACATTGGATAAAATCACAAGAGGCAGGTAAAAATTTAAAAAAGCAAACAATTGGTCACTAAATTAAAACGGAAGCGTTGCTCATTTCTGTTATTTCAAATGTCAAATTTGATGGCAAGCTACTCAAAATATTATTGCAGCCTATGTTTTGACAAACTGCAGGAAAGTGGGGTTAAAAATCACTATTTTTAGAAATTTGTAAATCATGTGTGCTTGTGTGAAAAAAAAAAAAAAACTTTGTATAAATAGTAGCTCTACAACTAAATACAAAGTGCATGCTTGAATTATTTAGGCCTCGTCAGTCGAGTGACAAAATGCTATATAAACCGTCTGAGCAAAAGATGCTGAGGAAGATTGACATGTGCATGCTTAACGGTCGTGAGAAAAGACTATGGAGGGGTTCCTCGATAAACGCTGCTTTTAAAAAGATGAGGGCAGTAGGATTAATGCTGCAGACAGCAAGCTCCATGACACTTTGACAGATGTGATGGTGTGCACCTCCCAAAGTGAAAGCCTCTTTGAATAAAAGGGTTGCTGCTATGGTTTCTGAGCAGTGCCCTCAGCCCCAGAGCTCAAACCCAAAGAAAGGGTCAGGCTGTTGCTTGACTACAGGCATTTGGGGCTTTTCTTGGCAAAATAAAACAATTAAGTGCGAGGGCTGAATATTCTTGGGCTTCACCTTTCCCACCCTCCCACACAGTCATCACTCTTTCAGTATTAAAACTGACTCTTTTATAGTATTTTACTATTTTCAAAGTTATAAGTGTTTGAAGTTAGTCGCAGATGGAAAATGCTACATATATTGAAAAGGAAAGTGGGAAAGCACCTGCTGGTGTCTACCAAATTCCTGCTGACCTTTGTCAGATAATGTCAATGAAAGCAAAACAAAGAAAAGGAGTTCCTGTTGGGACTTTAACAGCAGTGCCAGTGGCTTCTCTCATAGGTCGTCTGTCTTCCCTTTAGATTTTATTGTGGGGAAACCAGAGATAATCCAGTCAAAGGTTTTTCACAGAAACAGGTCTACCGGCCATTTACTGACCACTGTTGGAAACTGAAGGCACTGAATTAACCACACTAAATCAGAAAAACTAATTCTCCAAGATCATAAACCCAGAGTCTTGTGTCCAGCGTTATTAAATCAGGGCTTCCCCCAGTGTATTATAAGCCTGGCGGGCTACCAGGCTTTACTTGTGCCCCCACCAGGCTAAGCATTACTTATTTATTTAAGTCTTTTTAAAATGTTCGCATTTTTTAAGACATTATAGTATAGGTATTAATCTTCCAATCTTTCAATAACACATAATTATCAAGTGACATTTTCAAATTTCCTGTCAACAAAAAAAAAACATTTTTGTACTCAAAAACATGATGGGCCGCTGGATGAATGGCTACCCTAGCACCCAACCACCGGGCTTAGCAAGTTTTCTGGGAGAAACCTGGTGAATGATGCTAATTTAAATTGTGTGTAATACCAGCAACATCTACAAACAATTGTTTTCTATAGAACGGTATGAAAAAGGCATTTCTGGTTGGCTCATTGCTCCACTTTCGATGAAGCTGTGTGCACAAGAATGTGCTACATGAGAGAGCTCCATTTATTATGTTAAAAAGAAAGAAGGGAAAAACAGCTTCTAATTACTGTTGTTAGAATCTTGCATCATCATTAAACCGCAAGGTTTCTGACAACACAACAACTGTGCCGCCATAGCAACAGAGTGCTGGAGGAGCACTGTGGTTTCAAGCTCTGCTCGTTTGGCTGACTACACGTGATCGGTGCGGTCCATGTAAATCCGTTTGTTGACCTATACTCTAATCCAGATCATATTCTGACGAGCACAGGTGGACACATCAGTCAGCTTGGCTGGCACTCCTTCACCCATGGGCTAAACAAGAGAACGCAGCTGGGTTCATCTGATATTATGTAACCCAGCACCACCCCCGCAGGCCTTGTTCACACCATCTCTCTCCTCCTACTCCACCTCCCTCTTGTGCACCATTGGCTATTTGAAAGGATAGGTGCATTGAGAGACAAGTGTGCTCAAATAGCTAAAACTTGTGGGGATGCGCAGAGAATAATTGAAAAAGAAAACTTCAAAATGATGCTTGAGCACAAAGGGAGTGCTTATTAAAAATCATGTTATACAAGAACAGGAAAGTGGCTTCTTATTTCCCGCATTTACACATTGTTAGGTTCTCATTACATGGCACTACATATCCAGATTTAAACTCTGCACACTACTGATAAGTACATTTAAACCGTTATTATTTCTAATGCTGATTCTGCCATTATCCTAAAAAACTATTTTGTTACCAAGCAATAGTACCCAAAAGTGGAATAGCACCAGTTGCCTGGCAACATTTCCTTATTGAATCTCATGTCAGGAAGCAATGGTGCTTTGAGCAACTACCCTCTAGATACTTTTCTCATCTCTGGTACAGACTGTGATGTTCAACTACAATCATTCTATTCAAGTCATCTTAGAACCTGTTAAAGCTTTAGTGACTGTATGATCTCTAACACAGGCACAAACTTCATTTGCAAAGCTATACAATATTCAATGCATTTCTTTATGGAAGGAAAGCAATTATTCTTTGCACCTTGCATGTCAGTGGTAAGACTACAAAACAGATATTACGAAATGTAAGTTGAAGTGAGAACGTTCATGGTTACATTGCTTCAAAAGCAGCTTTTTATGATCAAGTGCATGCAGAGATGTTAAAGGGCTCCTGACAGTGGTTTCATTAAAAACCACCCGGTGGGGCCTCAATGAATAAGCTTTCCCTTCCACAAAAGTCTGCCGTCATTAGAAAGTACCACTAGGACAACAAAACTCTTCTCTGACGAGGCAGTTAATGAAAACCATCAACATCCACAAACCACTCATCAAGCCTTTCTCTCCGCCATGGACGAGACCCGACGGAGACATTAGCTGGGAGCCGTCAGAAGGCTACTAAAATGGATCAAAGCGCTATGAGGCAAATCTGCTCCAATGACCGTTTGAGGCATCAACGGCACAGAGCGGCCCACTCGGTCTGGGTGATTAACTGGCATACCAAGATCAGCTCATGTTGACAGGGTAAGATCTATAGGAGGCATGTGCAACAAGGAGGAAAGATTTTTGGAATGCAATGCAACAATATTAACTAAGAAAATGACTGCTTTGACAAAGAGCTGTGTCAAAAACTCAAATTTCTTACTTTTCAAAGTCATACATTTATCAGTTCAACGTCCTGGAAACAAACAACTTTGTTTTCTTTCTACAACCTCGACTAATAAGGAAACACGAAATGGCAGCAGATCAGACCATGTGGGAGGCCAACTCAAAATATGACATTTTGTTGAGAGGATTATCATTTTAAAAGGTGCTATTAACTGTTATGATGGGTCCCTAATCAGAATATGTGCAACTTATTATCCTACAGTAGCAAAAAGTGGAAATCTGGATCGTGTTCTGAATATTTCTTTAGGCAGTTTTTTTCTTGTCTTAAATGTAAGCGAATGTTTCCAGTGGATATATTAGCCACATATAATATAAAGGGTGGAATATATCACAAATATGTGTTTAATAATAATATTGTAAAAGACTGTTTATAGTGTAGTTTGAGTGTCAGAAATTCACATTTTGCATGCGAATAAGATATTCGACCCATTTGTTAGACTAAATGTACTACAGTGGTATTTACAGGGGGGAGCGACCATAACCGCTCGCTAATAATCTACGCGAGATCCCTTCTAAAAACAGTCTTACATTTAACAGTACAACCACAAAATATACCTGAATATATATTAATATGCACGGTGCAAACCATCGTAGCACTACCACAGAAGCCAACATCTTTGGTCTTCTTCATTGCCACTCTTGGAAGTACTGATAAGCGGTGCACTCTTACTTTGGCTTTTCTTGCAAATTTCAGCCAATAGTGTGTCAAACAGCACTGCAATCAGGTATTTCCTTCCAAAAAATGCCCCTTTGAAACACACAGAAAAAATCTGCTTACAGGCGAGTCTGAATACTTGTAAGCAGAAATAAGCAAGGATCCACTGAATTTCCCAAATTATTAAAGGTCACAAAAAAATCCGAAGAATTGCAATGATAGATAAGCGAGGGAGAGAGTAAAACGTTTATTTGTTGCCACTGATGTCAAATTCTAGCATGCAAATTGCTATAAAAACGTGTCATCTAAAAAATTAATATTCCTGCCAGTCAACACTCAGGAAAAACTTATTAGCAATTTGATTTGATATAACCTCAAGAAACTAATATGTATTAATGTGAGATTTATAAAAAAAGAAAAGAAAAGAAATACAACTACACATTACTGTAGTGTCTATAACTGGACATGAATTTATGAGTATTAGTAGGTGGTGCAGCTACAACTTAGTTATTTTTCTAATTGAAAAACCAAGCAGAAGCAAAACTTTGAGCCAAAAAAGGGGGATGGGGGGGAAGCCTAACGTAACTGAAATATAGACCTGGGATTTCCAAAGTCCAGCAATCCAAAAGGGCTGCCCTGTGATTTTGCCTGCGTTAACATACATATTAAGGAACTAGATACCTTCAAGTTTTTACGATCAAAGCAAAAGTTTTTGTTCTCACCTACTAAAAGGTCACCACAGTTAAGACAGCAGGTGGAGGCTGTTTCTCTGCTGCATCATTCTTTGAAACCAAACACTTCAAACCACGCTTGTTCAAATAATCATTAACTAGTTCAGTAAATATTTTAAGAACCTTTCTAAACCAGGAAGTAAATGTATAACTCTGTGGTGAGGACAGGTACCCTTTAAGAAAGGAGCGGGGTGGGAAGTGGGGCACACAGATTTCATTGTTTTATAGCATGCTGAGCTTCAACAAAGATGAAAACGGTGAGGTCATCCCCATTGTGTACACACAACACTATCACACATTCCTCTGTGTGTGAATGCAGACCTGAAGCTCAGCTGAAAATGAGATGAAATGAATCTAGTAAACGAGTGATACCACATAACATTTGCACTTTAAAAAGCCTTGAAATATGAAATGCAACAGTAGCAACCAAGGACATTTCCCTAGAAGTCAAAATATTCTTTCTTGGAAAGATAGCTGAAAGGTTGCCACAAATCAGTGCAAAATATTATACAGTGACTGAGCATCTTTTTTCCTGTTTTAGTTTCCGTTTCTCTCACCTGCAAGCCAGATGTTGTAAACCAAGTTTTTTTTTTTTTTACCCTGAGTTTGTCAACAGGTTAAATCTATCATGTTTTACCATCTGTTCTTAAAGTAGGTTTGTCTGCTTCTGTTTAAAATGTATAATCATAACTGAAACAAAAACCCCAATCCTGTTGAAATTTATCTGCAATTTTAAGTATAACATTACCATTTTAATCTAAGCACAGTTACAGGGTAGACGATAACTCAGATTATTTTCTGCGCCGCTGCCAGAACAAAAAAATATTTTAAATATTTTCTTTTTTTTTAAAATATCTTTCAAAAGCACTCAATGTTCTGCCAAACATTCACATTAAACAGTTATTTAATGCCAACCTCTTTGGCTATTGATATATCGAATCATTTTTCATTCACTACATAATTACACACATTTTAGGTTAATAAATATGGCTTAAGTGTGACAAAAATGGAATTCAGAAAAATAGAAAACGGGGAAAAAGTGAAAAAAAATGGAAAATAAAACAAGATGCTATAGAGCCCCATCATTAAAACTTACTAAAAACACGTAAAATATGAAAAGGTTTCAGAAAATCTCTGATCCACAGGAGTTATGGTTTTTATTTTTGCTATAGAGAAAAATCTTATCATTTGACATGAACTATCATGAAAACTTTGCCAAAATGAATAAGAACCCTTGCTTCTTCTCACAGAGATTACTCATGGACAAATTTTTGTTCAATTCAGCTTCAACATTTTCATTTTTCACCTGATGGAGATTGAAATATCCTGACCAACAGAACTGTCCTGGCTTCCTGCAGCCTGGAATGCAAGTGCCATAAAAGTAGTGAGACTCATATTGACCGCTCTCAGCAGGATCCCTCAGTGTGCTCGTGGATCTGCAAAGCAGGAAGACTGGTGAAGGTTCAGCCAAAAGCTGTTGCAGCTCCCGGTAAATCAAACGGGACTTATGCGTTTTATGAACCATGGCACAAAGCAGGACCTCTTTGGAACTGACAAATTCAAGCAAGATGTCTTCAATTATTAGGCTCTCTCATCCTTCAATGATGTTCTGCTCACAAAACGATGCCTTCACTATGCAACCAGCCTCGCCTTTCAGCTGGCATTCTGAAAATAATACCTGCCACATGTGATTTGGTAAAGTGTAGACAGTCACTTTAAGTCCGCAGACGAAAAAGAGTGCAGGCTTGACCCAACATTCCTGGACAAATTAGTTTACATAGGGGCTCTTTTCTGAAAGTTAAAATATCTGTAACTTCTTATCTATGCATAAACTAAACGTCACAAAAATAAGTTGGATTTGAAAGCATATTTGCAAAGTAATCAAATGTGTTTTTATCAGAGGCCAACAAAAGTTTTTTGTTTCTTTCAAAAGACGAGAAACTAACTATAGTTGACGTTTCATCAAGTAAAAAGGACGTCTGGGACTCTAGAAGAACGTGTAGGTATTCAGGGATGTTGATAATTTCCTGTTGAGATTACAGGAAAAGATTAAGAACTCTATCCCAACTATAGTAATTAAATAAAGCTAGTCGACTGAAGCATGAAAGTAAAAGGTTTACTTCAAAGCTGTTCCTCGGATGGCGAGCGTTTGCCAGCAGAGGAGAGTTCTTGTTTTGACAGATGTATAAAGCAACAACCCACACTCCTGTGTAAAATCTTTGATCCAGTCTCCTAACCCTCCCCAAGCGACATCACCAGAAACCTCAACTAGCCACAAGATTATCCGTTTGGTTTGTTGAGTCTTAGTGAGGCGGGGAGAACAGCCCAGGGGGAGAACTGAAGGGTTACATTTGATGTCAATTACCAGATATGTAATCAATCAGTTTCAAGGCTGGGATAAAGTTAAAACCTCCATGAGTCACCTCTGTATGCCGAGAACGTCTGCACTGTGTGGCATGACAGAACAAGACAGGATGTATTTTCTCCTGGTTTGTTTCAGTTGTTTTTTCCACTCAGATTTTGCAGCATTTCCCACAAAGTCAGATAATACTTCATGCAGCCCAGGGACATTTTAAGGGATGCTTTTTCCCCTTTCAGTCACACTCATGTCCCTGTCAGCTGCCGTGCTGCTCCTTGTCCCCTCTGCCACTCAGTAGACAAACTGCTGCAGTCAGCTGCCACTTTTTCTTGGTGTAGCTCTCTGTGTTTTGATCTTGAAGTATGGGTGTAATGTCCTCCTTGGGTGCTTAGAGCGCCAGCCGGAGAAACTTTCACCCACAGAAAGGTTTGACGGTATGTTTAAAGTAAAAAACAAAAGGCGTGAAAACATTTTCCACAAAGTCTCTAAGCAACAAAAGTGTTAGCAAACTGCAATATTTTCCAGAAATAGAGTTTGGGTGCAGATGATAGGCTAATTTTATCTCCACGTGTGTGAGAAAGAGGAAGGTGAAAGTGAATGTTCGCTTTAAAAATTAAACCTCATACTATGAGACACAACTTTAGCAGCCACCACCCATCTTTCTCTCTCCTCTTAATCATCAATATATAAACTAGTACAGTGACCTGAGGACAAGCAGGGAATCAATCCAGCAGAGCAAACAGTTCCCAGTCTTTTCAAAGGGAAGGTAGATAAAAAAAAAACAAAAAAACAATAGCGGTCATTAGTTGGTAAATTCATTGCTGCAACCAAAAAAATGCATTCTTTGAGAAATACTCAAAATTTTTGTGTCCATATATTGTGCAATTCAGATGAAATCACATAAGTCTGTTATTCAGAAATTTTCAGTTTTGCCTGGAAAAAAAAAGTAAATCAAAGTTATCGGTGCATCAACTTTGTATATATTCACGTGCATAAAAAGTACAGAGCTGGTTTGTCAAATTATAAGTCAGTTACTAGATTCAGCTTTGACTAATGAAGGATGAGTGTATTCTTTAGTCCTTAAACAGTAGCAAACATTTAGTAAACTGTTGAGTGCTAAATCTTGACTTTGAGGAGGTTAGGGATCAATTTGCTCAAAAACAGCTGAAATCTCTAATACTTGAGAACTCCCCTGAAAACAATTGTAACCCTAATGTACCTTATTATGTATTAATACATACACAGCAGAAACCATCTTAGCACTACCACAGAAGCTAACATCTACAGTGTTCCTTGTTCTTAGCGCTTGGGGGTAAAACTGTAATATGTTATATTTTGGACAGAGATGAACTGATCAAAGTTTCGCTGGGTGATACTGTTTTTTTTTTCAATTTCTGGGGTTTTTTCCAGAGAACAACACAAAACTTTGTTTGTATCTAACAATCAAATGCAACACTGACCATAAGACAATTTTTTTTTTTAAATAGTGTGTAGGTTCCTTGATGAAAGTAATACTTTTGAATCCAATAGGAAAACAAATGCATGAACACTCAGAAGAAAGTGCATCAAAAGACATGTTTGTTGATACATTTATAGCGGGAGTCGGCAACCCGCGAGTCTTTAGCACTGCCCCAGTGGCTCCCTGGAGCTTTTTCAAAAATGTTTGAAATCGGAAAAAGATGGGGGTGAGAAATATGTTCTTTTGTTTTAATATGGTTTCTGTAGGAGGACAAACATGACACAAACACTCTTAATGTTTTCCAATGCTGCAAAAATGTGTATAATAAATGTTAACATTTCTGTTTACGAAGATTTGTGTCATGGCCTGAGGCCCATGTTTCTTTCAGCTGGGCGGGGTGCCAGGCAGGTGGCTGTTGTAAGCAAACCGACAGGTGCGTGATGGGCCATGGATAGCGGAGAGAAAAATAACTGAGAAGAACAGAGGATTCAACAAGTTTTGGACCAAATCAATTGCCAATGCGGACAAGCCCGATGTTGAGAAGCTGTCCAGTGATGTCCGTAAACAGAAGTCACATTAAACAGGTAAGAACACAATCCTGCCATAGGCACATATTTAGTATGTGGTGATTTTTGTCAGTGTATATACCTGGAATGACCCTTAGCGATATTATTGTGTTTAACATCCTCAGGTCAGAGGATGGGTGTCTACATGTGTTGGTTGCATGTCAAAAGAGCGTTTTACCCTTGCACTGACTTGCTTGGCTCTTGCACAAAAAAATCAAACTGAAACTGTATTAATGTAATTTTATATACTTTACCTTTTCAAAAGGCTGCCGTTTTATTTTTATAACTGCAGGCTGCGCTTTATTGCACTCTGTTGCTCAGATAAGGGGCACAATATGCATGTTCCGTTTTGTTGTTTTGTTGCGCATGTTGTTTTTTCGATCACACACTTAACGGTGATTATTTACAAGGTGCGATCGTTGTTATGCAAACTGCATTTGGGAGCAGATTTTTCGAGCTCCAAGAGGAAAAAATTATCATCTTTCCCTGTCAAATTTTCAAAATGAAAATTACATGAAAAATCTGATTTGTTTATTGCATTTCTTTAATTTCATCAATGCAACAAAGCATAATACATTAATATTGTAACGGAAGTTAAACTTAAAGCACCATCGCACAACAGAGTAGTCACGTGGTGTGCCATTACTTCCAGGACACACTGCAGGGAAAATAAACATTTAATCATGAATGCTCATTATATCCACTTAGTCATTTTGATAGTAGGCTAACATAGCTAATATAGACACTTAAAGCCTTCACTATAAGCCTTATGTAAGGCTTTTAATTTTTTGCAGCTCTAGACAGATTTGTTTTTTGTTGTTTTTTTTTGGTCCAATATGGTTCTTTCAACATTTTGGGTTACTGACCCCGAGTTATAGCATGGAAAAATTGGGATTTTCAGTTCTGATAAATTGAATGAACAGGAAAAAAAGCAGAATGTTTTGCATTTGACCTGGAAAGGGCTAATTATGGGAAAATTGGTCAAGTTGACTGCTTGACTGATTGGTCCCATTCCTATGCTAATTATTAAAACTACTCTTGAAAATGGTTGAAAGTCTATTTATCTATGTGGTAAAAAAAAAAAAAAAAAAAAAGTAAGTACACCCTCTTTCAGCTCTGAAATTGAAAATATCTGGAAAACAAAATATTCTCAACAGGTCTGAGAATTAAGTAAATAAACCTTTGTGGAACAAAAGCAAGATTAAAATAATATAGCATTTAATATTTTAACCAAAAAAAAAAAAAAAGCTAACAAATGCACTGTCAAGTATTATTTTTCTTAACACACATTTCTGTTAATTTGTACCAATACCTACATTTAAAATAAATAAATGTACCTTCTAGAGATACGTTAGCAATTAACAATCCCAAACGGGTGAGAACAGCACTTCTTTCACAAATACCATCACATTCAGCCAACAGTAGCAACATCCTTTTAGTCGTACACCACGACAGAAATTTGAAGCTCTCCGCTTGGAAACAGATGGCGAGACAGTTGGTAGGAATTTCAACAACGTTCCCTGGCTTGCTAGAAGTTAAGCTTTACGGTTTTCGTCCTCAGTTGCGTTCTTCCTATGTCATAACCGAGTCAGAGAGGAGCAGGGGAGCGCAGCTGGGGAGATCCCAGGAAAACAATCGGTGTCACTAAATCAACACATAAACAAACCTCAAACCTTGACCTTCAAACACATTGTAGATATTCTCATACGAGTAATAATATCAAACCTCAGTAAAAAAAACGAGCTCCTCAAACACCTGCTTTTTAAATCCAGCACTAATCCAAAGTTAGATCCCCACAATTAGTTCACTGTAGAAACCATTGAGTTATTGCTCAGCCTAAATTATACATTTTGTAGCAATAGAGGGAAACCTTGGCCACCAATTAATCTACATTTGACTTTTAAAAGCTTTTTCCAGTTTTTCTTGATATGTTCCATTATATTTTGATATGACATACAAGGTTTTCCCCAGAAAACTTGCTAAGCTCAGTGTTTGGATGCTAGGGCAATCATTCATCCCGTCATGTTTTTGAGTTAAAAGATGTTTAAAGTTGACAGAAAATTTTAAAATATCACTTGACAATCATATGTTGGAAGATTAACACTTAAGTAGCAACTATAAAGTCTTAAAAAAAAACTGCAAATTTTTTAAAAAGACTTGAATAAGTAAGCAATGCATAGCCTGGTGGGGGCACAAATAAAGCCTGGCGGCCTGCCAGGCTTATAATATAATGGGGGAAACCCTGGCATGGCTCATAGGCTCATTTGTAATAACTAAACATTAAAGTGCTGTTTTGCTGTAAATATAGGCTACTCTTGTTCTCTCAGGCCTCTCCATCTGCACAATATGTTCCCCGTTTGCTTCTGCCTGGATTAGCCTGAGCTTTCATTGTTTCATGATGTTCTTAAGCGTTTTTCCTCATCTATCACAACTGAAACCGGCAGTCGTTTTATAATCCATCACTTCTATCAATTGTAATTAAGGAGTTATTTAAACTAGACGTACAAAAAAATGGGAATGGCAAAGAGGTCCAACAACAGATAAACTTCACTTTTATGGGTTCACTACTTACTTGAATTGAATTCAAGTAAGTGCTTACCCCTTGTGCCCAGTTTCTCTATTTCCAGCAGCAACGAAAGCCGTTGTCAAAGCCTCAACAGGGCTTCCAAAACACTACGGATCAAAGAGATATGCAATTTCACATACCAGAGAAAACACTGCAAGGGTTGTTTGCTGCGAGAAAACGAAAAGCAGGGCTTCCACTTCAAAAGAGCACACAGATAAAGTAATCCGAGCAAAGCTACATCCATGTCTTTATATAAACTCCTTTGTTTACGTTTTGAAACATTTAATATTTATGTTAGAATTTGCAATCTGACCAAAGCGGTTTGTTTGAGCAAGTAATATGAGCCGGTTAGTCGTTTTACTGTGATTCCCATTGTGATAAATGGGCTAAAAAATATATTTTTATTATGCATTGTAGGTCCAGTTAAAATATCAGCTTTAAAGGTTTCTACTCTCTTCCTTTTAGCTTTATGTCTGAGTTTATCTGAAATTACTTCCAGCATACCATTTTTGTGGTTGATTTCATAAAATTCAACCAATAATTTCATAATTGAAAAATAAATTCCTCTCTTTAACTACTATTCACCATCCATCAATCAGAATAAAGATGTTTATATAGATAGTCAGATATTGGAAACAGACGAGTCTTAATAAATCCGTATTCAACATGTCAAATGTTTTTCTTTGTTAAATGCATTTCAAAACCATCTCACCAGTCTACAAATGCATCACTCAACAGTAAGTACATTTTAAAGTCAAACTAATTTGACCAAAGCATCAATATAATTTTTTTTATAAAGAACTCCAACATTGTTTTTCTTCTTTTACGTGTATTATCGATTAGAAGAAAAGAAAATTTATAACCAGCGGATCAAAAAACAAAAAAAAACAAAAAAAAGAAAAAATTGGTACTAGCCAATAAACCCTGACCAGGCCATCACCAAACAAAACCTTTACTTCTACGTTTTCTCCAAACTTCTGTGATGGATGTCGTTTGTGTAAAAATTCATCTACCATTTATTCAGAATAAAGAGAACAAGTGGGACGTTCAAAGGTTTACAAACAATATACAACCAAAAGATGAGTGCAGTCCGCCCGAAAAGACTGATGAGAAAGTTCATGAAACGGAGAGAAAAAGGGGGTGAAATAGGGTGAAAGTTGTGGGTAGAAATGATGAGAATGTCAGAGTCCTGGCATGCCTTCCCTAAGAGGAAGAAAGCGAGACTTGAGAAAAAGACACTGGCAGAGATAGAAAAAGGGAGGGAGGGATCGTAGGTGGTAGAGATGGAGGAAAGAGCAACAGAACTAAAACAGTAACCGCGTGGGAGGTCATAAACAGGTGAAACCCCATTACCAGCCACTGTTAGTGATGCATTGCATGTGTGTAATAAAAGCTTCAGCTGCAGAGTTGGCTTCCTGAAAGGTCCTCTTTTTCTTCTATTTTTTTTTTTTTTCCCCTGAAGAAACATTTGTAAGATTCTCCACATGTACAGCCAAATACCTCGTCTTCTCCAGCACGAAATCAGAAGCATACGGCATCTGAAACTAAACTCAAAGATTTGGCTTTCGAGAAATAACCAAGATCCTGAGAGATTAAAATGAGATCCTCTCCTGTGCTTAAAATAAAGAGCACTTCAACCCTTTTAGAGGAAGGTTTCAGCCTTCTCCAGCAGCCTAATCAAGGAACATTAGCAGATAATTCAGATATTCTACATCACCAGTAATCTTTTAGCTGTCCATCAAAAGCCCTGATACTTTTCTCTTCCGTTTTCCCACCTCCTCCTTTATTCACCAGCTCCACGTGTGACAGAACATGCGCGCCTCCACCTACACAAGCGATTTCAGCAGCCTACTTAATATCGTAAATGCGACACAGCCCGCAGAACGGCTCAGCCTTGGCATTCACCGGCTCTCGCCCGGCAGAGCTGATGGCATCAAATTTTTAACAGCTAACGTGTAAAACTTTCTTGATTTTATGCAGAAAATTCTGCAGTGCCACAAACCAAATGCATTCCAGGACGAAAAAAAATAAATAAAAAAAAGAAAGAAAGCGTTGGCAATGCTGCAGCTGTGCTTTAAGCTGAAAATTATACCCTTTCCAGTTGCCCACAGAATAGAGATGTCATCTTTTTTGACATGCTCATTTAGGACTTGTCAAAAGAAGGAAGCAGAATGCCTCTGCTGTGCATGCTGGCCCCCTGAAGGGCCGGAGCTGGTAGCCTGAGGGAAGACTCCACAGGTGGACAGGGCAATAATAACAAAAGAAAAAGCGTCTGTGGGGGGTCCATTTACAATGGACATTCCTGGCAGGATGCCATCAAAGCAGAGAAGAAGCAAACTTCTGCAAATCCTGAACATTTGTAAATTACTGTTTGAAGAACACAGTGCATTTCTATCAAATAACTGCATCTACTCAACCCTCTGTTGTGGCATTTACCGTAGCACTTTTCAAATCTGTCTAAACAGACCGCCATTTTGATTAATGATATAGGTCTTGAAAGTGGCCAACACTGAAACAAGTTGCTGCAATTTCCATGCAAATTCGTCACAGATTAAGCACGACCAATTACACTTCCCAGGAATTTATTTTTGCAAGGACTCACGTTTGCGTTCCTGTCAAAAGACTGCACCTTACAGGACTCCAGCAATTTCCCCTTTACGATAACCCGAGAGGCTTGATGTGTACCTTTTCCACAATCATTGCTCAGAGTCCCAAATGAAAGAGACAATCAGCGAGATGGAGACAGACAGGAAACCCGCGGCAGCGGTTGCGATTTGCCGTCGCAAATTGCGCTGCAGTCATGGAATGACTTAAACAAACAATTACCATTATCTTTATCCGTCTTGCACCATTTCCTGTCTCTTTAGGAGCCCGGGTGAATCGTCTTCGTTTTCAGAAGTGGTGTGCGTTAGGGTGATGGACCTGGAAGGGGGACCGAAAGCTTCTCACCGCATAAAGGGCGCAGTAAACCAGAGAAATTGAGCTAATTGGTTTAGACCTTAGCTAAAACGCACGACCACAAACACGCGGAGTTACCTGACCGTTAGCTCAACTTTTCTGTTTAGTTTTGTCCTCCAATTGCCGCCTTAAATCGGTGCACGAATCGGTTCCAAACACGCAGAAACGCTGACAACACAAGGCTTTCTGTGGCGTTTGTGTGTCAACGTGAAGACCCAACAGAGCCGTGAGCGTAGACTTACCTTTATTCATTTCCACCTTGTCTGCCTCCTTGGGAAGAAGAGGGGGCGGAAAAAACGCCGCTCTCGCTGGTCAGTAACGGGAATAAATAAACCGCGTCTGTAACGTCTGGTATGTTTAACAGAAGGGCAGAAATCCTGAGGGAATTCTGCACCTCTCTATCTACCGCTCCGTGCGCTTCCCCAACCGCCTCGGTTTGTTCAAATCAGAAGTTCATCCAAAGTTGCAGCGGTTCGCTCCGCCTCTCCACGACGATGAGGTCACCGCCTCTCCCCCCCAACTGACGTAGTCTCGCGATACGCGTCAACGGCTTCGTGTTTCTCATCGAAGGCATCGTGCGCTCTCGCGATGTGACTGTGAGTGGACGGTAAAGAGACGAATGGGCAAACAGCTGGGTAAAAGATGGGATAGAGGGAGACCGTTGCTCTAGCAACAGATTCGGATGCAGCTCTCAGCGGATTCTGTGGCTGGTTTGAGGGCTGATCAGCAACGCCGTGTGTACAGAGAGAGAGAGGGACAAAACTTAAGTACAGAAAAATAAAAAACATGTATTTTTAGTATTTGTTTTACTTAAATGGCAAATGAACACAAAGTTTTAAGACATTGTTGTTTTTTGTGGAATTGGACTAATGTTACACTATAGGTTGTAACATTAGTTACAAGGTTTTGGGCTTAAACATAAAAATTTCTGCATTAATTTTTTATGTTCTCACTTTGCATTCATTGGTTCTCTCCAGGTACACTGGCTTCCTTCCACAATCCTAAAATATGACTTACAAAATAATTATTATCTCTAAATGGATGGAAGTTGTTGTTTTTTTTTTTTTGTTTGTTTTTTCTTTTGTGGAACTGTGCTGGAAAGTTATCCATTGTGAATTGTGAATCTTATCCATAGCTTACCCAATATTGTTAATATTTTCAGGTCTTCTAGGTCTTCTAGTAATTATCTTGTGTCACTTAATTTACTCAGCAATTAAAGTCAAACTTATTTAAAACTTTAGCAAAATAAAATCTCATATTTGGATGTGTCTCAGTTGAGTAAATAAATGAATTATATAATCTCTAAAGTGTATTTCTCAATTTATCCTTCCTTAAAAGCAGATGTCGGATAAAACATGGTGAGACAATGTATGTAACCTATAAAGATTTTAAAGTTGTTTATTTTACATTGTGCAAGCCATGTTCCACCTCTTCACCAACAAAATACGTTATATAAACTGTATGTTAGTCATCATAAACTCCTACAATTGCCCACTGTTCAATATCTAGGTCATGTGTATATTGTGTGGCTACAATGATACTACAATGATAATAGTGGCTACAATGATACTCGCAAAAATAGCAAAACAAAAGGATGGATCTGATCATTACATTTGTATATGGCTTATTCTCCAACAAATAAGTTTGGCCTAGAAAAAAACACATCTAGTTTTCTATTTGGTGACAACCTTAATCATATGTATCAGATTTTTCTTCTGAAATCAGCTACTTAGTGATTGGATATGACATTAAGAGTTGATCTGAGAACCATAAAAAAAAACTTCAACACATTCATAATCCAGAAACCCTGCAAACATATATACGTTTTTCTCTGCATATGTTGACAGTGAAAGGAAAAAGCTGTCCTTTTTTCTCCATTGAGATCACTATTGTCTAACAATGCAGTTGAATCACTTTTCAATGCCATTCCTGACAAAACTATTTGTTTCTCAACCAGAATACTCTAAACGAGGAAAAATTAAGCCCTTTGTTATGAACAATACGATGAATGCAGAGTAAAATATGAGCATGCTCACACACATATAGTCTCATGGATAAAACTTGGCACTGAAAAAAGGCACTCAAGGGTTTTCTTTTATTTAGGACTTAAAGAGCAAGTAAAATTAATCTACGCAGTGGTGCTAATTGAAATAAGGAGTCATCTGTTTGTACTAAATGTTCCTTCCACATAAAAATACAGTTAATATCAGATGCTTTCATGCACTCTACATTTTCTCACTGTCCAACATTAAATCAGAGTAAACACTTACTGTTTACAGTCAGCTAGGATTATTAAGATTTATTCAGTGCTGTCAGTCAATATTATGTATTATGTAGAACTTCCTTTTGGTGCAGTTTCATATGGAAGGGCTTGTGACTTTTTGAGTATGACTTCATCAGCGAAGCACATCCAGAGACTGATGGGGGGTTTTTTAACCTTTCTCAGTTTGCAAAATAGCTCAAGCTCAGTCAGGTTAGATTATGTGCGTCTATAAATAGCTATTTTCAAGTCTCTCAAAGGTTTTATATGAATTTTTGTCAAAATCCTTTAAGATCCCGTCTAAAGAAAATCATCCCCATAATAAAATCCTGCCTCTACCATGTTTTGCCATAGAAATTTGCTTTATTTTGATCGTAGTATCTTCATCCATATGTTTGCAATATCCCCTTACATCATTTGTGGTAACATTTAAGCTTAACTTCTTATGGCTTTCTTTCAGTACAAAATGAATAACAAAATCAATAAGGTGTTTTGATGTCTTCACAAAACATCCGTGTTTTTTCTGAGACTAAATTGCACACAGGTGCACATTATTTACTAAACAGATGACTTCTAAAATAATTTGGACTCACTGGACTTTATTTGGGGGTGTTAAAATAAAAGAGGCTTAACATTCAAATGCACTCCAGACTTTTCAGATTTTTATTTGCTGAAAAGTTTGGAAATCCTGCGTCTTTTCCTGGCCTGCTTTGTGTTATGCCGTGTCTGTCCTGTAAAATATGACATGTATATATCTGTCATGTATATATATTAAATTCTCTGGTTATTTTAAAATGTTCAAGGTTTATGAATACATTTGCAAGACACTGCATGTTATTTTGTATACTATCATTTTGCACTAAATAACAGCTTATAAAATGCATGCAAAGGGATTGACTAGGTCTTTACGCCACACATGCCCTTTTCAAATCCTACCTGCTTGCTTTCCTCACATGCATTAATTATAGAATCATACATTTTTAATTAGATAAGAGAAAGAACATTGGGATAATTAAAGCTGCTCAGCAGGTACCCAGGTGAAGAGTGGGCGAATATTATGGGACTCATGGGAATTCATCTCTGGTTCTCTCTCATACATTGCCACTGCTGAATAGTTCTGGACCATATGCATTCTTCGGATTCAGGCTGGTATTTCGTTTCAGAGAATAATATTTTGCTTCCAGTGACAATACTTCATATTTTCTTCAATCACACCACCAATCTCTGATTTCCACTTGCCATCAAGCCATCCATTATTCTGAAATGTCATTCAGGATTGCATAACAATCTAATAAACATAAACAAAAAAACCCAAAAATAAAAACAGATTACTGTCATTAAAACCAGTCCTGTAGCTATATGAGTCCTGACGCTACCCCAGTCTGTCATGTGGCAGATATTTGTGTGGGAGGTTTGTATTGTTCTCTGGAGATTCCCCCCACCCACTGAGGATTAGCTTTAGGAGTCTAATTGGGTTAGCCACATAATGTAATTCAGTTTAGATTAAAGAATTACAGAGACATATTACCAGCAACTACTGAAATAAACATTTCACTCTTCCTTATGCCAGCAAACTGGAAAGATATTTGATATGTCATGAGCATAATTGAAACTTTAGAAACTTTGTTTGGGAGGCAAAAAATGTAATTTTGCCTCCCATGAGCTTCAACTCATTTCAAAGTGGTTTTATAGTGCTGAAGACATTTCAAACAGATCTCCATCTCTGTTTATCCTCACAGAATAAACAGAGATGGAGATCTGTTTTGAGATGGACCAACTGACCAATTGGTCCATCTCTGGATGGTCAATTGGTCAATTGGTCAATTGGTCTTTTATCCCAAAAGACCAATTGTCAAGAAAACCCGAGATTATCTCACTACCCCATGCTGGAGAGTTAAGTTTAACAGTAACAATAAATCCATTTCCAGTTCAATGTCAAAATCATATTTATAACCTTTTTAGTTTCCCTTTGATTCAGCATTCATTTATAATATTATGATAACCATGACTTATTAGTTACTCTTATTATAATCTTAATGTGAGTTATTACAGATGGTCTTTTGAAAAGAAACCAAGAATAATCCATTATTCTAATTATTTGATACCAAAGTTACAGTTACTTGTTTTATTTGTAAGTTTTCCCATAAGTGTAAGTGTAAGTATTGTCACAAG
>CAEGAE010074824.1:0-16824 GCA_903067095.1 Girardinus metallicus
TATATATATGAAGGGCTTTGTTTACCTGCTTATTAATTCTGCATATAATTTATAAATAAGGGTTCAAACAGCTTTGGCCTTGAATGAGTTTGTCATTCTGTGATTTACATGTGCTAATATCTTTGAATGATCCGTCTTCAGTTTTGGCTCAGATTCTTCACTGTGACCGATGGGCGTCATTGATTAAGGTCAGATGGATGACATGTAGGCTTCTGTTGACGTTAAGTCTTGCACTGAATACAAAAATGATATCATCATTCTGTTGCCTCTCTAGAAATCTGAATATCATTTTATTTTTGGCCCCTTTTCATTGAAAAACCGAATTCAGTTTTATATTTTAGTTTAAAAAGTGAACCTCATAGATTGAATACACAGAACGATTTTGAGCATTTTTTAAGATTGTGTATGATGTTATAATAAAGCCTGTTGTTAAAGAAGTTGACTTCTCACAGTTCTTTGTATAATCAGATAAAAGGAAAGTAGAGTGCAAGAAAAAATATCAGAGAAAAATATGTACTTTCAACAGTAATAACCACAAACTTGTAAACATTGAGACGCAGAGCCTGTTGAAATGTTTGGGGGAGCTTTCAAAGGTGAGGACTGCAGCTAGCGCTACCACATACCTTTGTAACTAGGGAATGGCCTACAATTGTGGCATTCCCATTGTTGAACCAGAAACATCAGATGTGATTTACCTGAACTAACACAAAAAAGTAGTTTTAAATCAAGGACTAAACCTCTGAAGAAAGGACGAGAGAGACACAATCCAAGTTTCTTGAGGCCCAAGATGAAGTTTCTATAATCTCTTTAGCCATTTTTATGTGCTGGTGGTATTAGCTCATTGTTTAACATCAAGTCCAAATTAGACACAATGTTAGACTTGTGAAGTTTAGAGGCCTTCATGTTTTCCTCTGCTGACAAGTTTTATGTTGATTTTACTTCCAGCAGGTCTTTAATGAAAGTATTGCAGTGTTTAATTGATCTAAAGACCCTTGAGAGGCTCTGGAGTCGTGAGGAAGATGTGAGGGCAGGTCCAACAATGCAGACAAAATGAGTTTTCTCATGAACTCAGCAGTACCACCGACTGTTCGCCTCCATGTCATGGCACAGTGATGCGATGTAGTGAAGCAGGAACTCAGACCCAGTATTAGTACTGTTCATAAACTTTCTTTTTTTTACATCTCCTTTAATGGATATGTTAATATTCAAAGTTCATGAGGTTTTTATTCATTGTAAGCCATAATCTTGTGAAATAAAAAAATCGAGATATTCTACATCACCTCTAGTTAAACGGAGTTTTACTTTCTGAATTAATTAACTTTTTAATAATATCCTAATGCACTTAGAAATGCACTTGACAATAGATCTGACAGATGTTCTGTGGGATTTTAAAAAGTAAATGCCTTCATATTTTCAATTAGTTTTAATTAAGTAGCATCTTAAATTTGTACAGTCATTAATTGCTGCTTTTATTTGATTTTTTTTTTTACTTAATGTGAAATCCCTTATTTATTCTTCTCATGTGTTGTAGCTCCGGCTGAATACATTATGACAATGTAAAGCATTTGAATTGTCCTGTTGCTGAAAATGTGCTATGCAAAAGAAATTGCATTGCTTTGTGACAAAACAGGATTCATGTGAGCCTGGAAAAAAAAAAGTTCTACTTCTAAATCTTTTTTTTTTTTTCAGGAAATAGCATAACATGATTATTCAGTGCAGACTGTTATGATTTTTCTTTGAAATGCCTTTCATATTTAGAACAGACAGTCATAAGGGTACTGCTTTCCAATATCAATCTTAATATAAAGCTCTTATATACAGTTATAAACAAAAAATAATTTCAAACAAAGAAATATAACTGTTATATCAACTACTTTTGTTTCCCACGTTTTTGAAAATGCATTTCAAAGCTGGAAATCTTTAATGACAGGAACTTGAAGTTTAAAATTATGGCATTTATAGGAGATTAGTACTGAAATGTTTAAGCTTATCATCACTATTTTCAGTTTCAACTTATACTTTACACTATTTTAGCATAAATACCTCCTGTAAATATTGGTTTTATATTTATATTTTTAATTGATTTAAAAAACGTTCTTCTTGATGAATTTGTTTTGTAATTATGTTGCTTGTAAAAAAATATATATATATGTAATTTTATGCTTTATAAAACCAGATTTTATATATAATTTTACGTTTATGTATGCTGACAAATATTAAATCAGATATCATGATTAGTTCTTCAGTACTTCAGTGACCTTTTTCACAAACATTACTTTACTCTTGAGTAATTTCTCAGATGACAACTATTAGTAAAAATATGATGAAGTAGTACCACATGTACTTGAGTACAATTTTTGGATACTCTACCTCTGTCTGATCTGGATCAAAACTCAGCCTGGAGCATCAGCCATAATGCTGTATTTTCTTTACTCTGCAGGCTATTGAGAAGATTTAAATCCCAAGAGTTCACATGACTGTATTAAAAAGTGTCTGAAAGTAATGCACAGTCATTTTGGGACATCTGTCCACAGCTTGAAATCCAAAGCCCTGAGAGTAAGGAAATTTAAATATTTGGCCCCCAGAGATTTTCTGACCCACTTTTGCTGAGGAGGACATCCACTCCAGCACCAATGGCTCTATATATTTTCCACTTATCTTAAAGCCTGGCATCACAGAACCGTTAGCAGTGAATTAAATTAGGATGTTAAACAGGAAAAGGGGCTTCATCCTGAAGAGCTAATGCATAGTAAGAGAAAAGACGACACTGATTTTGACCCTTAGACATCAATCCACGCACACTAATGGAGACATGCAAGCAGAGAAAAAAACATCACTTGGTGTTAGTCTTTTTGTTCAAGGATTTCTGAATCCTTGAAAATTTTTCCCTAAGAAGAGATCCACAAATCAGGCTGATACAGATTTTCTTTGTCTGACCTACCAATTCCAATTTTCACCAATTACAGTTTTTCTAAATTTAAGGACTTGAATAAATAAGAACAAAAGGTTTGTAGGAGTTTTAGTTTTCAATCCAATGGAGAATGAAGAAATGACTCCCTGTTATGTTTAAAATCATGTCCTCAACGTTACCCAGATATTTTTTTATGAAATAGAAAACAGATGCATTAATATGCATGCTACTTACTAAAATCATATTTTAGTATTTGACCTGAAAACCTCTTATTGGAGAAAATGATCTAATCCTAATCTCTGTGTGAATGATCAATGTCATGTGGCTCAGTGGTAGAGCCGAAGCACAATGTACAGAAGCTGTAGTCCTCAACGCATTTGTTTCTTCTTCAGTACCCAGTCCTGGCCATTTCTTCTCCTTCTTTCTCCACCCTTCTTCCTGTCAAGCTTCTGTTCAATAAAAACTACTAGTGCCTTGAAAAACCTTTTAAAAATCACAAAGTAGTTGTCATAATCGTAAGCATGTGTATTCATGTCTCATATTCTCAGTTTCCGCATGTCGGGAGTAAAAATGCACTCCAATAATTTTTAAACCAAAACTCTGCCAGTTGTGTAGTAGTTAAAATTCAGAGTCATGCATTTTTAAAATGAAACGTATTAATGTGGGTCAAGAGTCTTAAGATTTTCATTTGCAGACATTGGAAACAAATTAAGCCAGACTGCTTATTTATGTTATTAATCTTTTATGACTATGTGCCTTATAAACACGGCTGCCTATTCTGATCTGGAAACAAAGCTGATGGTGAAGAGACGGCTCGTGGACAGCCTCTTGAAGATTTTTCCTTTTCTCCTCTGCCTTTTGTTACCAGCCTGGGAATTGGCTCGAGAACGATCCCTCAAGTAAACCCAGCCTGTCAGTCTAATGTCCTTGAAACCTTAGAGATGTTTTACATTTTACTTTGGTTTCAGTAAAGAGACTCGACGGACATAACTGGGCTCATCTACTAACCTCCTTTGAGATTTAGGCATAAGGTCACAGAAGTGCTCTGAACTCCTCACACATTTCACAAGTTTAGTTTGTAAGCCCATGTCTGGTAAAAGACATTAAAGGTTTTGAGTTATTTTTAAGGCGTTGGTTGATAAAAAATTTTAGTTATTTCGTTGCACAATATCCATCCATCCATCAGGAAGATTAATGATTAGGTGTTGTTGGCCCTACAGAGATAACAGATTTATTTCAGTTATACAAAACAATTATATGAAACTTGCTCAATGTGCCAGAAGTTTCATCTGCTGTCAATCTGTCCAATACAGTTTTTTTAGATTGTAATTGCTTCATACTATGCCAAAACAGCACTCTCCACAATTAAACCATAATCTCACTCTGAAAAATTTAGAAAACATTGAAGTTTGGTGTATTAAAACAAAGGTGTTTTTCTACACAAAATCAGTTCCTCAATTATTGCTACGTCTTCTGTCAATGCTTATTACCAATATTCTTTTGCCAATCCGATGCCATCCACTCTTATATTATTTCAAGAGGAGCAAACAGCCAAATGGATGTTTTGATCATTCGTCCTTGCACAATTTTTCTTGATCATTCAGAGTCCTCGCTACTCTCTTATGCTCTCTTATGCTCAGCTCACCTCAGGTTTTCAGAAAAATTGTCACAAGAAAAGGTTGAGATTTTGTGTGATGATCCATTTCTGTACTGATGTAGCCACATGTTGAGGATCATTATCCTGGTAAAACTCCCAGCGATGATACAGTTCATTGTTTTTAAGCAGAGGATAAAATGTACTCGTTTATCTAAGATACTTTGATCCTTTCCACACAATTAACCTTTGTTTCGTGCCAAACCCAGCTTGGGTTATTGTTCCCGAAAAGTTTTATTATATTCCCATCTGACGATAGCGCACAGTTAAAGTCCCAGTAGCCTTTAATTTTTATTTATTTATTTCTATTGTTTGTGGCATGCCTCCTAAATAATCAGTTTGTTCTTGAACCTGAGATGACATAGTTCTCTAACAATGAACATTAGAGATTTACTTGGGTTTGCATAGTTATTTTTTTTTTTTGCTAATATATATAAATTAGCTTTCCAGATTTCAGAGAAAAAGGAACTAAGCACTAATATAAGATGTCTAAATATTCAGACTCCTTTTATCTGTTTCTGAAAGCATATAATACTCATATAATACTGACACTTTCTACTTTTGCTCTGGAGTAAGAAGCCAACCAATCACACAGACTAAGTGGAGGATTAGAGAGATGTCCCCTTCACCCCCTGTGAAGAGCGTCATTACTCCTGTGGCTGCTTATGTGGGTCACCAACTGAAGAGCTCACCACGTTAAATGCGGGTCCAACAGCTGCTTGGGACACTACTTGTGATTGTTCTGAAAAAAAGAGGGAACATCACATTACGTGTAACGGCCGCCCCTCCCTCCCCCGGGAGATTTTTCATCAACAATAGATATCCCATGGCTGTTAAGGGGATTGGCCACATGCTGTTATGCACAATTGCTACACAGCTCTTTTCTCCCTCTGCTACAAATGGCACAATAAAGACCTTTTTCATGCATGGAGAAATGGTTTTTTATTATGTTGGCTTGACGTTATAATTATTTAATCTTTTTTTTTTAAGACTTTGTTCCATCATCCTGCTTCACCTCCTATTTTTGACCTCCTGCACCTTCCCATGAGGTGCAATTAAAGAGCATAAGGTCATTGAGTTTTGCTGAGAGTAGTTCTGGCTTGCAGATTGAGCCATTTCCACTGACACGGGCTGAACCCCTCACCTTTTCTTTCATGGCACGGCCAGGGACCATTTAAAACCAGTACCGTTTATTATGAAATCCCAAAAGCTCTTTAAATGATGTAAAGAGCTGCCATGGTAGAGAACAGAAGGGTTGGAAAGAGGTAGTTTGAAAACTCGATTTAGCTTGAATCGATGGCCCAAATGATGAAGCTCTAGCTATTTATTATTCAGTCTTCTCTGGCTGCAGGTGCTGCAAAAGGTGATATAAATATTTTATAGAGCAGCTGGAGATCTTCTGGGTCTATGGAACCCCTCAGAGAAAAGGATTTTCACAAATTTGCAGTGTCTTACATCATCACTAATCAACAGAATGAGACAATGAGAAAGTGAGGACATCTAAGGTGGCTTAGTCGCAGAACACAGCATTACATAAGGAGGTCGAGCAACTCAGACATACATACATGGATGTGTATAATATATTTGCAGCATATATAAACTGATTTAATGGATGTGTGAGCCTTAACCTTTCGGCCCCCTTCATATGCAAACTCCTCCTGTTTTTGTTATCAAAGGAACACTTTTATGAAAAGCACTCAGCTGGCCACTGCTACCATGGACGATTACCTACTTTCCTCCACCCACACATTAGGCGAAACAGACAGGTTTTCCCTCCCTTGCAATTACCTCCCACTGAGTCTCCTGCCCGGTCATGAAGGGGGCATTGTGAAGGTGAGCTGGTTTGGGGTAAGGGGAGGTTCATTAGTGTTCTTTCAAATGTCTTCTCAAATGGTCCCTGTCACCACCTGTCACATTACATTCACCTGCTGTGAAGATTGTAAAAATTCACCCACTTTCCTTTTCTACCGATCCAGTGGCCTCCATCAAGATGTAATTATCTTTCTTTAAAAGAACTAACATCAAATGCATACCAAGATCTGGAGCACTTCCCCCAGTTCGTCACACAAATCCTTTGTTCTGATTTTTTTCTTTAGTTCTTTTTATTTTTCAGAAAAAAACATTTTATTTATATAGATATTTTTTGAAGATATGTCATCAATTTCAGTCTATTCTCATATTCAGTCTGACGTCGTGAGGCAGGTTAATTCTTATAATCATTATTTTGTTAAAACATATTTTTTTGCTGTGTACAGTCTACAAACATTGCTTTGTTGATTAGCCCCTCATTCTACTGGTGCTAAATAAAACATTGCATTCTACAATCACTGCTTGCAAGACGTATATTGTGCAACCAGAGGTACTTATGATCATATATAGTATTGAGTTTTCTGTAATGATTCTCTAAGCTTGTAGATAATTCCTGTTTTGCAGTATAACAGTGTAGAACGACCACACCTGCCATGCTGTAAAATGTAAGAGCTGTATAAAATGCTTTAAGTCTCAAGTCACTGCATATTGTATTGTGTATTGTGTAATAATACTCCCAATACAGTTTTATTAAACTGTAAAGAAGTGTATTATTGATTCTTAAACATTTCACAGAGATTCTTGGTAAATAACATTTTTCTTTTGACATGGGGAAAGCTATAGATTTGACAAGTGTCAATAATAGTAACAGAATCCAACAGCAGCACCTCCATTTTTCCCAGATAAAGCATTTTTTTATTGCGTCTTGCCTTTGTTATTATTGTTTTTGAAGTTTAAGTTCAGCTTTGGTCTGCATTCTAACAGGAATCCTTTATGACATTTTCAAACCCCCAAAGTCAAACAATGACATTTAAAAATAAGCTGTGGAGGTAATGGTTTTTACTTGGAGAAATTCCAGTTTCTCACAAAGGGGAGAGTAACATTACTTGACACACAAGAGAAGTTATACATTTTTTAAAACTGGAGTAAGGTGTGGATTTAGTTCCTGTATTTTACATTTAATGGAATTGTAGATTGAATAACTAGATATTTAATTTTTCACCATATATTTGTTTAGTTTTTTTTTTTTTTGACAGGTGGCTGTAGCTGTATTTTCCTGAGAAAATAAGTTTCAAATGTAGCTAAGTTTCTTTCTCTGAATTACCTTTGACAAAGTCTGGAATCTCTTTTTTGTAAATAATTTAATAAAAGTTTGTCATATAGGGATAAAGAAACAGTTTTTCCTGTTCAGCAACACTTTCCTGCTTGTTCTGCTTAATACTTATCTGACACATTAGGTTGTGATGAAATGTTAGCCAAGCTTTATATTTAGTAGAACAAATAAAAAGTATGATTAATATTCCTTTGTGAACACATTGTGCGGTGCACATATTGAGCATGATCCTTCTTTCATTGGTCTACTGGTTCATTCAGAGTCCACTGGTGGTTCAATGTATTTTTCTAATTAGCAAGAAAGCTTTTTCAGTAAACATCATTGGGATAGAAATGTTTATGAACTCAGTTAAACTTGTGATAACCCCTGTGATAACTGTGACTATATTCTGAACCATTTACATACATCTAAAATTTTTACAGCATGCACCCAGTGCTGTGGGAAAAAAACCTACTGTGATGGTTAATTGTTCTGCATATAAAATGTTTTGGATATGTTTGCTTCAGTGTTTGTTAATTCATGAATTAACGGTTAAAGATCACAGAGTGGAACCAGCACTTCTATCCAATGTTATAAATTCATGACCGTAGAAATATCATAAAGGGTTAAGTCTAGGTTCAGTCCTCCGCTGAAGAATGCAAAGCTAGAAGATCTAGGAAAAGAAGAAAAGCAGCTTAGATACCAAACAAAAGAATAAAGAATGAACTCAAACTCTAATTTTCCAGTTTTCCATTTCTTCATTGTTCACTATGCCATTCATTGGTGTGGTTTGCTCTCCTCATCTGTCAAAGCAAGTTACAAAAGTAGCATTTCTTCTTATTATTACTGTTTATTTCAGTTCTTCTGTTTTTGGACATGAAAAAATAACTCTGAGCATAAATCAAGCCTTTTTTGCACAGATTATAGTCAAGATGATGAAAACATGTATGACGAAGCAAGAGGATTATAAGAGATTGTCCTCTATGCAACTGTAAGGATCTGCTCACAAACTGATGAATTCAAGGATGAGGCCAAATTTTCGGCATCATGATGAAGCTTCCAAGCTATAATGATTACTTATTCTTAGTGTTTGCTTATAAGATCTTTATACTCTGTGTTTATATCATCACTGACGACGTAAATCAAGAGTCTCTCATGGAGGCGACTACAACTTCAGACATGCTGTTTGGGTTGAAGTAATCAGGTTCTGACTATTTTAATCGCAACCTCTCTCTGCCAAGCCTTTAAGCTTATGTCGGCATTAGTTGTTTTTCTTCATTCACTTATTTTGGTTGCTATAAATACACATTGCTTTTAATAACTTCAGCTCATCGCATCATGTCTCGACCTGAATTTTTTATAAAGTCACAGAATAAATCCACTCTGTGTACCTGCTCACCAGTGCACTTTGTTTCCATTTATCATTGTCGGTCATGAATCCTCAGAGATTATTGTGTTTATTTCTATGCTTGCAGTAACTTATGCGATAATCCTGTTTGTGTTATATAAATGCAGGGCTGCTTATATTTACTGACATTTGACTCATGGTTTCCTCTCAGCACTGTTGTTATCTCAGTCCCTCACAAAGGCAGACTGGGGCTACTATCCCCAACTATTGGTTGTCAGCTCTAGAGAAATCAGGACATTTCAACCTCTGCAGCCCATATTGTTGAAGATAACAAAAACAATCATAGTTTTACTTCCCTTTTTTTTTTTTTTTTACCTTTGTGAGCCTGTATTTTTATTAACATCAGCAATATAACTGCATGTAGTAGCAGATATTTAAATAATAATGGTACATTGAAAGTTTACGGTTTTGTGCCCTTGTGCACAAAAATGTTCCAATAAATATCACTGTAGGGATTTTCTTAAAAAAAAAAAAAAACACACACACACTTTTCAGCTTTACCATTCATAGAAAATATTCGTCCTTTGTCTAAAATACTTATATTTGCATGGATGTGGGGGTGCTGGTGCTTTTCTCCAGTGGTCACTGGGTAAGAGGCAGGTTACGGCCTGGAGAGATTGACAGTTTATTGCAGGGCAATGCAGAGATACGCAGGGCAAACAACTCTCATATTGAGTCAATTTAGAGACCAATTAACCCAACAGTCATATTTTTGTACTGTGGGAGGAATCAAGAGTACCTGGAGAAAACCCACACATGAACAAGGACTACATGAAAACTACACACAGAATGACACCATGCTGAAATTCAAAACTAGGACCTTCTTGGTGCAATGCAACAGTGCTACCAACAACTCAGCAAATATTCTTCTTTTTCTGACATTAGCTCTTAAAATTTTTAAACTTGATTTAAATTATTATATCATATATGAACAAGTCCCACTTCACCATACACCTCCCATGTAAGGACTGCTAAAACACATGTAGATGATTGTTTTAACCAGCATAATATTAATTAATATATTAATACAATTAAGATAGTTACAATTTATATATGTTTATGAATTGTAGCAGTGAAAGGGGCCTTTATTAATCTTGAGTTATACAAAGCCAGGAGAACAAGACATTATGCTTGAGTAAAAATGCTGAAAATATCAGACAGACAGTTAAATTAGAACCTAAGTATCATAGATTGGAGAAAGTCTAATTTGTAGTCAAAATCACTCCCAAAAACACATTAACCATCAAGGAATGCACTATATAAGGGTTAAAACTAAAATCTGCAAGTGAATAAAGCAGTACAATTTTCAGCTTGATTCAAAAAAATAAATGGTGAATACACAATACCTAAATGCTACTGTTGGTAACAAGCTTTAGTGAAGACTTTAATGAAAAATCTGCATGTCAAAGCTTTACAAAACCAGAGATATGAAATACAACACAAATCTGTGATCAATGCCTTTCTAAGTCTAGTGAAAGACTTTCCTTTTGTTAGAGACACCAGAAAACCCAGAGTGCCTGAAAGGTCCTCCAACGCTTTTGTCAGACTTCACAATTTCTGAGCAGCACTGCACTGGTGGTGTTGGAGCTTATAAGTAGTTGAAAGATGCCAACAGCCTGTGGCAAAGTGGAAACAGGAGTAGATAGAAAGGGGTAGAAGATAACTTTATTCTAGTTCAGCTGGATAATAATTTCCAAAACTATCTGTGAAAATTTGTAAGGATGCTTTCTAATTTAACTTTAAAAAATACTGATGTTTCTACCTCAGCTAAAATCTTTTTCTATGTTATTATTAATTCTCCATGCCAACGAGTTTTGCTTTGGTGCTCAAAGCATACCAATGCGTTTGAACATCCACTATAGATGCACTCTGCGAACTCGCATGTCAAAGTGGTTCCGGGTTTTTGCTCTGCCTTTAAATGGCTGCAGCGCTGCATAAATGAAGTGCAGCCACTACTCTTTTACGATGGCTGATTTAATTTCTCCATCTGACAGGTGCTCTTTGTCAACAAGTTATTTCACCTCTGCTAAATCGGTTGGGCTGCATCTATTTCCGTGTGAAGCTACTGAGCTGGAAAGATGCATTCAGATCAACGAGAGTATACTACTCTAGATGGGAAGCATTTGGATGTTAAAGTGCAAAAAAATCTAATTACTAGAAGAGAGTTTTCATATTTAATTCTTTTTTTTTTAATAATTACAAGGCCTCAGATCTCAATTTAATTATAAATGTGTTTTTTTTTTTAACAGTTATTGGCTCTCTGTGTATATTTGTACACTGGGTGACATTGAAGCTAGCTGAATGTGATGTGTTCAGCATCTTTATCAGCTGCCTAATCTGAGTCTCTGGATGTCATCTGTAATCAGGTTTTATAGGTTGACAGAGCATCAGATGTATGATTCCTCCTCTCTCACTATGCCGCTGCGTCTGTTGATCAGTCCAAGACAGGCTTTTTTTTTTGGGAAAAGTCGGAGGAGAGGGGTTTGATACTGCACTGAATGCAGTATGTAATCTCATCTGAGCGGCTGTCATATCAGACAGGGCTGTTGCGCTGACACGCCACGCCAGAGTTGCAAATTAAATCGCTGCAATTAGATTGACGTGTGTGTGCACGCGTGTGTGTGCGTGTGCATGCAGTTTGAAGTCTGGAGCCTCGCTAATCATGTCTGGACAGTGAGCATTTTGTTTGTTTGTGATTTGATTAATCCATGTGAGAGCGTGCTGATTGGCTACTTGGAATTTAACACCTTTAGAGTTTTGAAATAATCCTTCTGAAAAGCCATTTGTACCAGATTTTAGCCCAATTCCAAACACTAAAATCAACATTAAGCATGTGTGCTGTTCTGCTTCATGTTCAACAGGAAGGCAGGAGTTGGGGAAACTGCAGATTCACATTAACTGCAAACATAGTAGCCAATTACGCTGTGTAGTTACCCTCCATTTTAGTGCTACATATCTCTCAGAAACGAAAATAAACAAAATACTTCTACCTAAAAAGAATGTGACTGTCTAAAGGTCCAATGTTGCCAATTGTCCTTGTTAAGCTGCAGTGTTTTGCTCCAAGATGTTCATGTTGCTTTTTTAAAAAAGGGTTTTAGGCCAAAGCTTTTCTGTACTGAAACCCCTGTATAGCTAAAATAGATGTTTTCACCATGTCAGGGATGATTTCTAACCATTTTTGGGGAGATTTCATAAGCGTTTAAATGTAAGGATTTAAATAATTTCTATGTATCTACTCATAGTATACTAAGGATAAATGTGCTTTTTCAATGACTCCAACAAAAGACAATTAATACCTGTGCGGTTTCCTTGTGGGGGGGGGGGGGGGCATAATCTGTCATATTTCACTAGAGGCAACTTACAGAAGGAAGATTCACAAACAAGGAGGAATAGGGGGCAATACATAAAATACCAAAAGCAGTTTTCTGGCTGCTCACTGATCTTTAACAATCCTGACTTGCCGATTTTGATTTTGGCCAATACCAATGTTTTTTGGCTGAAAAGTTGCTACATGTAGCAGCAAAGTTGCTGGGTTGCAACAGTGGGGTGACTGTCGTTGACCGCGCACGTGCAGATTTTACCTGGTGTGTTAATCAGCCCTTTTTTAATAGCAGAACAAAATGAGATGATGGCTGAATTTCATGCTTTTTATGGAGGTAGATAAGAACAGTGGATAAGATTGGTTTCACATATAAGTATCAGCTGATCATCAGTCTCCCTAAATTAGGGAAATCTGGGTTGATTTATCAGTGCACCTTAATATAAAGCCATTTGAAAACAGCACACTTGTATATTGGACTTTGTGCTAGGTTCAGCATTTTTATGTTTTATCGGTTTAAAAATTACATTGTTATTGCTAAATTCTATCTGAGAAATATGGCTCTGTTGTCTCTTGCTCTGCTGGCCTCATAATTGATCAACTTTACTTTGGCTCTGGCTCTAATCTCCCTTTATGTATAAATTTTTGTGTCCTTTCTACTGTCTTGCCAAGAAACTGCTCTGGCAGGGACAGAGCGCCAGCTGATGCATGCTCCTCTGCAGGGCACTTTGACGGGGCGATTATCATAATGGTGAAAATGGAGACACATTGAAGGGAAGTTAGGAAGCCTGTGTACCCTGAAAGGGGGTGAGATTGTGATTATATGCCTGAAATTTTGTCCATGTGGTTCCTTCCTGGTAATAATTCATGCAGAGAGTCTAACAGGGTTTGTAGTTGCTGTAATGTACTAAACAGATGCTAAGATTATTTGTATGCAGGTTTCTTGTAACCATGGTAGCATAGCACTTATAGATGTATTAACAGAATATGGAAGGTCTATGCTTACGTTTCTGAACACACTGCACTGATTGTGCTGCTCATCACTGAAGGTGATGTTTGTTGAATGATTAAGGCCTCACTCAGTATTTTTACTGGCAAAGGCGTCAAGAAAAAAATATTAAAGGTGGTAAAATATAACGTTGATTTGTGATTGAACATTTAATGATTTACAGGATAGAAACTCTTCCAGCGGATAAAATCTTATACAGTCAAAAGCATCAGAAATTGAAACTAGAATACTAATAAGATTCCGTTTCTGAGTTCACAGCATGTTACATGTCAGCAGTCATGCAGCTTTTGTCTGCTGTGTTTTTACCATTTCAGTGAGAGCTGTTAGTTTTTTAACCTCCTACATATCTTCATCTTCTGCTGCACCCTCATGGACAGTGGTGCTACATCAGTGTCTCAAACAATACTCGGCTCCTCATATGGCTTGAAGCTGGCTCTGCTTTCCTTTGCTTTATAAATTAAACAATGTTATTCAGTAAACAGAGCTCTTCAAACAGCTCTGTCTCAGTGGTTGTCACCTACTCTTCGAGGCACCTTTTAAATATGCATCTTTTTCCTGTATAAAGAAAAATCAACACAAGACCCAAAAAATGTGTTTGTTTTGCTTCAAAGCTATCTGGATTTAATGCTCTCTAGAGGTGCACACTTTAGTTCCTCTCGAGGCTAAAATTTGTTGAGAATAAAGAGCATACAGTGTGATTTATGGGTCATTTGTCCAGTCTGAAGAGGTCAAATATGGTGTACAGAAGGCATCAAATTGTGTATTTATAGAGAAGATTTTGTTGCAAAAAGTGTGTGGCATATACAGCACTGTTCCAGGAAGTAACTAAAATTCTTTACAGTGTTAATCAGTTAGATTTCTTTATTAGACTCACATGTATGCTCAATTTGCCTTGTTTCCAGTAGTGTCATCACTCAGCAAGAGTTGCGTTGCAAGTTAAATATTTTAATCCCATATTTCAGTTGGTGTCAAATGATTTATGAATTACATATTTCTATTTGTTTTAGTTACTTTTGCAGTGGTTACTGCTTAATTTTAGTGAACTCTTGTTTTTAGATCATTTGATGAGTCTTTTAAAACTATTAGCAGCAAACTGCTGCAGTTTGTGAGGTGGAACGTATTAAAGTGATATAACAATTGTTGATGTTTCTCTGTTACATTTTAGGTGTGATAGGTCTCTTGATTCAACCAGAACTGTAATCATGGATGATGTTTTTACTTTAAAACTGTTGGCAAGCAATTGTGACTATTTTCTTTTAATAGTTTGTTTTATTCTCTTTAGCTCCAGAAACATTCTTACCTGACTCTCAGGAGGTGGGAATGTGTATTTTGATGTTTAACTTGATATTGTTCCTGCTTTTTATTTAACTTGGAAGTTATTGCTTGAATCAGGCAATGATATCACGCCCAAGTTGACCACCTTTTAATTGCAAGGCATAACATCTGTGGGATTTGCTAATCTTAATGGTTTTAACTATTATTACAGATAGAATAAAATAACCACATATTTTTGCAGGGCTTTGTCTGCCACTGGTTTAATCTAATGTAATATAAACAAACTACACAGTGGACACATTTTATTAAAATTTGAGGTTTGCTTGGGATCTCAGACTTTCCAACTTGGAAGTCTGAGATCCCAAGGGTCTTCTAATTGATTTTTTTAATGTGGAAAGTCATACTTTTAAATACATATTAACTTCAAAGATTCTGGGCTGTATTGACTACTATTGCCAACTAAAAGGTGCTTCCTTGATCATTCAATGTCAGCTTAGACTATGTCATTATAAGTGATTTATAACAGTCTTCTGTTGCGCTTTTGTATTTACATTTCCTACAGCATCCTCATGTTTTTGGAAACCTGGTTTGAACCCAGGAAGCTGTGGCTCTGTGTGTTTCTGGTTGCTTATCTTTGGATAGTTTCCAAGGCCTTTGGGTCTCTTTAATCAGACACTGTTTTATCAGACTGCTTGCAAATAATACCCCTTAAAACTCAGCTGAAAATAAAGATAGGGAAATCAAGGTTGAACGTTGAGTGAAAAAAAACAGTTCACTCATTTACCAACTTCATTTACTGAAGTTGGTAAATGTTGTCATTGATATGCATAACATTTTCAGAAAAGTTAAAAACCTTGATGGATAGACCTTTTGTCACCTATATTTAATTATTTTCTACTCAGTTTAAGCTGAAAATAAAAAAAATGAATCAAATACGGTGAAACCAAAACCTTGAAGATCTTCTTAGTTTTAAGTTAATTGATTCTTCTCCTTTCAAAGTTTGTTCCGTTTGTTGGCCACTAAGGGAACACTAAGCAATCAGGAAGTTCAGCAGATTGATTGGTAGTGACAGACAAATACTGTGGGAAATAAAAATAGTGTTATATTTTTTTCAAGTTTACTAATTATTTATATCCCTTTCTGTATAGTACTTGAGATGTCACACTTTCAGCATATTTGTTTTCAGAATTTACTGTAACACATTGCTTGCCAAGAAAAAAACTTCCATACACTTTATCAAATTCAGCTACTGAAACTCTATCCATTATAGCAGTATTTCTGCTTTAATAGGGTTTTGACTGTCTGCAGTGACAGATGTATTCCCGGAAAGATTATTCAAATTTTAGATAGGTTTTTATTATCACTTTTATTGTTTAGAAATACAAATGACTGTTTCTTACATAAGTTGACATTTCAAGAAAAGAAGTATTATAAAGTGTTTGTGATTTCTCAGCAGATATATTAAAGTGCTAAGGGAACCAGTAATTTTCGCCTCTGCTCCATGTTGTGCTTGAGTAGCTTTGGTTGTTTCACACCTGACTTTTTCAGGTAATACGACTGTCTGCCACAGGGAATTTCAGACCAGCCATTAGAGCTGCACAATATATCAAATCATAATTGTTTCATATCAACATGTAGAATCTCTTACTTGCAAAGAACTGGTTGGATGGCAATATTTTCCATCCATGTAAATTATATATACATATATTTGTGTGTTGAACAGACTTTTACTGCTACCATCACTTGTGTAGTTTCAATGGCTGTGATGGTAAAGAGCACAAATTATCAGGACTGTCGGAAAAACAAGAAAAGAGTCGGGAAAATACGTGTTTAAAATATTCAATATATTCAGTTTGTATCATGCCTTCCAGTGGACAAGGAGGTGAGCTCACGGTTGCCCGGAACAGTTAACAAACACTTGCTTAGCCGCTAACAACTGCTGTTGGCAATTGCTAGCAGCGGCGAAGCTAGTAGCTTGATCTTGATCGGCTCGCCTGGAACGATTAGTCGTGATAAATCGCATGATGGTCGCATCCTGGGATGGCTGGAAAATTGGATCAGGGGCTTGTTTACCCCTTCTTTAGACGAGCATGATCCAAAATCCCCTCCTCCTCTCTGTTGCTATAA
>CAEGAE010074827.1:0-16714 GCA_903067095.1 Girardinus metallicus
GAGAGTGATGTCACGGAAGAGGCGGGGCATAATTTGGAGATCAGATCGCGCATGCGTTGATACGACAATGACGTCAGCTTCATGCTGGATACTGGAGCTCTAAGGTATAAGCGGCGTTTAGCTCAAGGCTAATCCGATTCATGAACGCTAATTTCGGCCAGCCGTTCTCTACCACTCCCTCCTCAAGCGCACGGCGGTTCACTTAGGGCTTACCCCGGCATTAGAGCTGGAGTAAGCGGCCTTAGAACCGGCGTTATAGCCGGCGTTAGAGCCGGAGTTAGCGGCCTTAGCACCGGGGTTAGCCGGAGTAATCGGCCTTACAACCGGAATAAGGCCTAAGTGAACCTCCGAGGAGGGAGCAGTAGAGAAATTAGCGTTCATAAATCGGATCAACCCTGAGCTAAACGCCACTTACTCCGGCGTCAGAGCCATAAGTGAACCTCCGAGCGATTGAGGAGGAAGCGGAGCTAACGCCAGAGCTAACGCCGGAGTAAGTCGTTAGAGCCGGTTCTAACGCCGGTTCTAAGGCCGCTTACTCCAGCTCTAACGCCGGAATAAGACCTAAGTGAACCTCCGAGCGCTTGAGGAGGGAGCGGTAGAGAACGGCTGGCTGAAATTAGCGTTCATAAATCGGATTAGCCTTGAGCTAAACGCCGCTTACACCTTAGAGCTCCAGCATGAAGCTGACGTCATTGTCGTATCAACGCATGCGCGATCTGATCTCCAAATTATGCCCCGCCTCTACCGTGACATCACTCTCACATACAAACGTACTAAAGGTGAGTCTATATTTTATTAGTTTATATGTGCAATCTTAGTCTTTTATGTATGCGTGCAAGAAAAAAAAAATAGTGTGTGACATTTTAATAGTATATATGTGCAATTTTAATATTTTGTGTGTGAGAGACAAAACATAGTTTTTGTCCGAAGCGGCCCCTCATAGTCACAAACGCTATAAATGGCTGTGCAAGGTGAGAGTTCCTCTATTAAACTGACTGAAGATGAAACAGAAAGCTGGAGTATAGACATGTTTTTTTTATAATAGCCTGCTCACAAATAGATAGTCTATTTGTGAGCCTGCCTCTTTATTATGACATTGAATTAATTTCGGATTTTTGTATAACTTTTCTTCAAGTTAACAAAGTGAGCTATTATTGTTACAGGTTAATTTCTAAACTACAGAAAAGTAACTGTTACTTATAAATGAATCTAAATGTCATAAAATAGTGCGTTAATGTTGATAATAGACTGTAAAAATAAGATTTATTCGGGCGCAAAAAGGTTAAACATCCCCTCTGCCTCCACACAGTAGATAAGACACAGGAAAGAAACTGTCTTTTTCGCCTGGTGGAATATAATTTTGTACATGTACTATATTTTTAAATTAAAATGTGTTTTCCTCTAAATCTTTCTTTTAATCTTTTAAATGCTGGCATTGTGTATTTTACATTAATATAAAGTACAATATACGCGGAACGTTTTCAGACAAACTACCGGAAGTAAATGTCAGTCGGACTCGAAAGGGCGAAGCACCGGCTGAATACATGTGAGGTAAACATTAAAAATTTCTGTTAATGCTGTCAGACTGTAGATTTTAAAATTAATTTTGATTTTTTTGGGATGTGTGTGTTCGTTGTACATGAGGTAGTCTTACTTCGCTCAGTCTCTGTGTGTTTGAATCTAATACTAAACATGAAATGATCACGAGTTTATTCTCCTGTTTTCTGTTCCTCTGTCTTGTAAAACAACTTAATGTTACCTGCAAAAATATCTCAAACCTGGATATTAATTCCAGATTCCTCCTGTAGACCTCAGTAATCCATTTAGAAAGGACAGCACGACCACTATGACTGTCCCGTCAGCTATTTATCCATTTGATCTGTTGTTTCAGCTTAGATAACATGCAGTTTCTTTTAAATTTTATTCCCACTACTGTGTTTGAACTTGTAACAGAGTTTCTCATCATCCTCCAAGCAACCTGCGACTTATGTTCAATGTATTTTGAATATTTTATGTTTTTCTCCTATTAATAAACCCTTAGATTGTTTACATAGCTTCATAAAGATCAAGCAATATCACATCTTTATTGTTTTTTTATTGTATAGTTTGGTTTGATTTAATTTTTATCATTCCCACGAACACAGACCAGGACAGATCAGTTGGAGGTAATATATAAACTTTTATTTTATTTTTTTTTACTATTATTAAACTGATTATCCAAAGTGACCTACAAAGATGTTGATGAACTAATGAGTTGAACAGTTTAAATATATTTTCAGAGAAAAATGATTAAACCCTAAATACGTTTTGACTATAGAAACAAAAATGCTTGTTCACAAAAGAAGTTGCTCCATTTTCTGACATCTCTGTCTCCTTTAAGGTTTGTTGCTGAGATAACTGATGCTGCTCCTCACACATCAGTAGACGTCTGGATGGCCGTTTTTGCTACAGGCTGCTGGTCTTTGCTGTTCTTGAAGTGACTTTAGTTTTGTGGATTCGGCACAATGCGGCGGCTTTACGTCGGCGGGTTGAACCACACGGTCACCCAGAAGGATCTGAAGGACCGATTTGGAAAGTTCGGAGAGGTTCTGGATGTAGAGCTGCGGACCAGGAGGGATGAGGAGGGTGAGAACGCTCCGGATGGTCTGAGAGTTGTAAAATAAGTTAGTGTGTTTTAATATCATATCCACCAACTGGAAGTTATCATTCAAAACCATAGCTGTCATGTATAACAAATGAGAATCAGAAAGACTCTCACTCAATGAGGCAGTTAATGAAAACATGGCCTTTAAGATAAAGATCTTAATACATAAGACAAATAAAAGGATTATAATTAAGAAATGTGGGTGTAAGAAAGTATGTTTAATAGCTTCTGAAATGTTATTGGCTAAAGTTGCCGTTTAATCTGACAAATGAGCCTCATTGGAATGCATATTTTAATTTTTTGAGTATTTCAGAGTATTGCAGTGATATGAACATTTCTCTGACATTTCTTCACTTCTTCAGTTAAACACCGTACAATTCTGCACTGCATGATTATGACTGTCACATGACCAAACAAGAACAAGGTGGAGATAAATATCAGTTGTTAATATTGGCCCAATTTTACTTATTGGGCTGAATCCAATATGTCAAAGAAATGACTAACAGCAATGTTAACGCTGATATATTGTGCATTTCTAGTTTTTTTTTTTCTCGCATGATGGCACCCAGATGTCTATTTAATAAGGTTTAAACTTAACAACTTATAAACAAAACTTCTGAAACCAACATCATAAATCATTGTTATGTTTAAATGTTACCTAATTTAGATAATTCTCAATATAAACAGTTTTCTCAATTTTGTTACTTAATTTATTTTGATTTCACATCAAAACTGCATTGAAAACCGAGTAATCTTTTAACCAAATTAATGGATATAATTTGTCTTTGAATATTTATTTCTGTTGAATCCTTAAAGATTCTGCAGTATTTTCCAATCAAACCGAGAAATGAATGACTTTAAGGGTTTCTGGTTAAAATCAGGATTCTTCTCAGAGAACATCTTCCCTTTCTCCTGCTACGGCTCCATCAGATGTCCTGATGGTATTGTCTTATTTTTTTCTTGCAGGTGTTCCTTATAAAACATTCGCCTACATCAACATCAACATTTCTGAAGCAGACCTGAAGAAATGTAAGTGAAGAAACTTCTACAGTCAATATTTCCACTTTAAAGCAGCTGCAGGAAGCTTTCTCTGTAAGATAAAATAACTCCATCCTCTGATCTGATAAAAGTGAGATATGGTCAGACATGTAATATTTATTTATGATCTTTAGAACAGCCAGAGTCTAGATTTTTATCTAAAATAAAGGGTATCTTGCTGATGACAATGATGTAGGAAGTTCGTAATGAAATTAATCAGTGCTGAACCTAATTAGAACAGATTCAGAGGAGATTTTCTGTTTACCATCTTAGTTTTATATGACATCAGAGTTCAGGTCATTTTACGTCTTCTTGTTTTCTCTGCAGGTATGACGGTTCTTAATAAATCCAAATGGAAAGGAGGAACTCTGCAGATAGAAGCAGCCAAGGAGAGCTTCCTCCACAGGTTCATTTTATTACTGAGCTTCACGTCCTGGGGAGGGAAATTTCATTTTATACAGAAGATCTGGTTTTAAAATGTAGTACAGCAGACAGTGTTTTAGGTCAGTGGCCTATTTACAAATGAAAATATTTTAAAAAGCTGCTGGATTTATGGATTGAAAAAAGTTTTTAGTCTGACCTAGAGATGCACTGATCAGGATTTTACCAGCTGATACAGATTTTCAGTTCTCTAATTTCTGATCTGCAGATCAGTTTTGGATAAATCAGTAAAATAAATTAAAAAAATCAGTGCTTCAATAGTTCACAAATTCATCACAGATCAGAGCTGATTTAAGGATAAGTTGTCTGATTATCATCAGTGGTCAGTTAATTAAAAATGGCATCTAGTACTGTTGATATTGTAATTTTATGAGTGTGTAGTGATTGTATAGAGCATATTACAACTTTCAATGTAGGTTTTATGATATTAACCTGTTTTATTAACTCACCTGATTAGTGTCTACTGATGGAAACTAGCTTGAAGTCAGTCTGGTTCAAAGCATCTTTTATTAGTGTTTGCACATTGTACCTGTGTTAAATAAACAAAAACGAATTCACCAATTGTGAGAATGAGAACATCAGAGACTTTCAATGGAAATTTTTCAAAGAAAATAAACTCTACATATAAATATATTTTATATAAAAGACAAACATGGACAAGACATTATTAAATCAAGGTTATGATGCATCAATTTTCATTTCATTTTTCTCAGTGAAACTTTTACAAGCAGTCAGTAAAAACAAACACTCAATTTATCACAGCTTGTTCTTCATTTATTTCTTTCCTCATATAGAAATTAACACTACAACACATCAGGCTGTTAGTTTGTTTTAAACAAATACTCTGCCTCAACTTTGATAACAATAAAATAAAAATTTTACCTTTTAAAATATTGTATAATTTTATGAAAAGCTCTCAGTATTTTAGGAAATAATTTGTATTTTCTTACAAACCTAAATCAGTCAAATTGGTCAAAACCTCAGTTATTGTAACAGAATCAGTTTTGATAAACAAGAATCTGATGCTTTAATTACCGGAGAGAAAAAGATGCTGTGTGCTTAAACTAAATATCTTTTATAATGTTTGATTTCTGCGTTTTTGATTTAATGTCCTGCTTACCAGCTGCAGCTGACTGTCTGATCTTCAGCTGTCATTGGTTGAGAGGCAAGATCCACCATCAAACAGCCATGAATACACTCACTTCTAGGGCCAATTTAGAGACCAGTTAACCCAACAGTTGTATTTTTGGATTGTTGGAGGAAGCTGGAGTACGAGGAGAAAACTCATAATGCAGAAGGAGAGCAAGCAAACGGCATTATTAAGTTAATAAATGTGCTGCAGGTTAGCTCAGGAGCGTCAGGAGTCAGCAGATCATCATCATCTTCAAAGATCTGCAACTGGAGCAAAGAAGCAGAAACTTCTGGATTCATGGAGCAAAGCTGGAGTGGAAAACTTCACCATGAAGGCTGCGGTGCCGGGATCTGAAGTACCAGGATGTAAGGTTGGTTTGTCAGCTTCTTCCTGTTCCTGATAAATCTGCTGAAATGTTCCTCATCTAAATATGAAAACCTCTCAGGGTTTCCCTCTGTTCGTCAGTCTGGATGTTTGGATCTCAGTTTGTTTCATCAGCAGAGCTCTACAGTGTCCTCATGTCTCCACTAACCTCACCTGGTACCTGTTCAGGCTCAACACACCTGGATCGGCTGTCCGAACCAAACTAAAGTCCACATCATCCACTTCATGGCGCATTTAGTTTGTAGCACCTGAAATGATTATTAAGCTGAGCTGAAAACAAGCAGATCATCAGATCAGATCATCTTCAGTTTCCTGCTTAAATCACAGAGTTTCAATCTGATCAATAAGGTTTCATTTGGACTTTTTGTTCTTCATACTGAAAACATCAGAGCTGCTGTTTGATCACTGAGATCTTCATCGGTAAGAGCTTTACTTTAGTAGTGCTAAACAACGGGAACATCTTGTCAGTGAAGGTGTGTGTGAAGGTGTGTATGTGTGTGTTAGTATCCAGATCAGAGAACGACAGCTTTCCTCTGTCCCAGTCCAGATTCACTCTGATTCTCTGGACTTTCTTCTGGACTGAGAGACGTGTGACTGGAGCTGGTGGAGAACGTGCTGCATATTTACCTTCAAAAAACAATATAACCAGCCATCCAGACTGTATGTCTCCCTTCCTCTGGACAGATTCTGCTAACACACCAAGTGTCCAGCCTTCACTGAATCCAACATCAACATCCCAGCTGTGGTTCCCTGAGTTAAAACCCTCAGAGCTCAGAACAGAATACTTTAAATCAAACCTCTCTGGATTATCAGGAAGCTGCTGTTTCTCTCCTAAAGTCACACTGGTCAAGTCTTCAGACAGGTGGAGTTCTGGATTAGCAGAGTTTGGGTCCAGAACCAGAGGAGTGTAGGTCACCATGTCCTTCATGTTGCTCCAGATGTTGAAGGCCAGGTTGCCCAGATGTTTGGCCTGGTCTATCAGAGCTCCTGAGGGCAGCTGTGGATCCTCCAGCAGGGGGCAGCGCTGGACTCTTTCCACTGCAGCCTTGTAGTTGAGCAGGAATGAGACGTCTTCAGCTCTCAGCTCCTCCTCTGTGGCTCTGACTGCGTCTGAAAGAGCTGCTATCTCTCTGCTCAGAGCCTCCATCTTCTCCTCCATCATCCCTCTCTTCTGCTCCTCTTCTTTCCTCAGTGCAGCCAGCCTGGCCTCCTCTTCCTCTGCTAGAAACTGATGAAGCTTCTTGAACTGCTCAACAATCTGCCTCTCTGTGTGTCGGGCCTGGACCTTCAGGTGTTCTGCTGTCTGATCAAACTTCTTTCTAACTTCCTTCCTGAGCTCCAGGTTCTTCTTTAAAAACTCCTGAGATGTTTTCAGATTCTCTCTGTGATCCTGAGCAGCTTCGTCGATGGGTCTGAATCTGTGGTTGATGTGACTTTTTGAATCTCTGCAGACGAGACAAACTGGCTGCTGATGATCCAGACAGAAGAGTTTGAGTTTCTCAGAGTGCAGATTGCAGAGATCCTCTGAAACTCTCTGCTGTAAGAAAGTCTCACACAGATTCTTCAGAACCAGATTTAAAGGCGGAGAAGTCTTAGAAGATTTCCTCTTACAAACTGGACACTCTCTTGCTGGTTTCTCTCTCCACCATCTCTTCAGACATTCCTTACAGAAGCTGTGGCTACATGACAGAACAACCGGATCCTTAAATACTTCCTGACAGACCAGACAGCAGAGATCCTCCTCTAACCTGGAAGCCATTTTGTCTCTGAATGAAGCTGAAAACACAGAAGGTCCAGTCAGTCACGGCTCCCTCCCTCCTCCACTAACTTCCCTCAAAGTGACTCTGAGTGTTTTGGTCCAACTCACCTTCAGTCAGCAGCTTGAAGCAGCAGAGTTGGAGGTTTCCACTTTTCTCTCCTGCAGCTGGACTCACTCAGAGGAAGCTGCTAGTTTGGTCTGAAGGTGAATCTGATCGTCTGGGAGTCTCTCTGCAGGAACCAACAATCACAATCTTTTTCTTGCTTTAGTTCAGGTAGAACAGGTTAGGGCGGAGCTTAAACCTGTTAGACATGCTTCCTCATCCATAATCGAGGCGTGTTTCATTCCAATGTCCAAAATTCAACATTTGAGCTGCTATAAAACTTACTGATTAACAATTTTTTGTTTTTCTCTGATCAGAAAAATTCAGCCCTGATTGAAGTCATTGAAACTTTTTACCAAGCTCTTCATCAACCAATGATCAGTGCTCCTCTTCCTCTTGACCAGCTGCAATAACAACTCAGTTTTTGTTGCTAAATGTGTTTTTAATGTAATGCTTACTATTCTCTAACTTCTTTTTCTCACACTTTACTTTTTGCTAAAGACAGAATCAGATGTTTTAATCTGAGCTCCATACGGACATGTCTGTTGGTTTCATCTGCTGGTCTCTATAAAACGCAGGTTTGTGTGTGTAGGTAGAGATGTTGACTCTGTTCTCTGGTTTCAGGACTGGGTGGTCAGTAAATTCGGTCGAGTCCTTCCTGTGCTGCAGCTCAGGTGTCAGAAAGGCAGCAAAGCTCGAACAGTGAAGTACGACCCGTCAAAGTACTGCCACAACATCCGCAGACTGGACCGGACCGATCCAGATGAGACTCTGTCAGTCACCCAGCTCACCTGGCAGGTGGAGGGAGGGGATGATGACATCAGCAAGAGGAGGAGGGGAGAGTTCCCCCCATACGAGCCAATCAAACCCAAGAAGAGTCGCACAGATCCAGGCGACTCGCGTAATGCTTTCAGCAGGAACAGGTAACTTTTTAAAATTTTCTCATCTGTTCCCAAGCAAGTGTTCTTGCACAAAGGAGCCTCAGACAAAATTAGCACTATGTTTAGGTGATAACATCTCCTGAACTGTGGAAGTTTTTTTGCACAGAACAGTTGTAGGAGAATGTTGAGGAAAAACGTTTTTATGGTCTGTCGTCGGGCCCCGGTTCTGATAGAAGATAGAAGATAGTTCAATGGATATCTGGCCTCAGTTTGCCTTGTTCGTTCTGTTCGTATACAGAAACCCAGTGTCCTACTTTGGTTCATTCAGATGTTTAAAAACTTGGTTTGTGGTGGTTCTTCTCAACTTTTCCCCAAACTGATTAGTTCTCTATTGGAGCCTCCCTGGCTCTTCCAGTTCCCTGCAACCTGTCATGTTTGCTGCAATCGGAGACTGAAACGGTTCTGTAGAGGCTCCTTAAAGCCGATTTAATGAGGTCCATAAATTAGATATGCAGACAATAACTGAAACATGTAGAACATGTCTATAATCCATGTCTCTTCCTTTCTTCTTCTTCTGTTAGATCCGAACAGGCCCAGAACTCCGACAGAAACACTGAAGTCCAGCAGCTCACCAACGTCTCTGATCTGCCCGCCAATCGCAGAGCAGCTCAGAGGGAGGTGAGGTGGTTCCTTGACAGCGACGTCGACTCGGACGAGGAAATCCGCAGTCTGGTGGCCGCCCAGCAGAGCTCCCATGATGCACTGCAGCAGGAGGCGGAAGACGACAACAACCTGGAAGTGGTGGGACTCGACTACTTGGTGAAATCAGAACCCAAAGGTAACAGAAATGCTTTAAACAGGGATTTTCAATCAATATGCCATCCCAGTTATTAAAAGGCATGACCTTTGATCCCTGAGAAACGCCAAGTAAAGTATCATCATCCATCGTTAGCTGGTAGAACCTCATGGAGCTGGGATTACTCTGGAGAACCAGCTCTACAATCCAGACTTCAGTGAGCAGAGAAGAAGCCTGATGTTCACTTCAGAGGAGTCTGCACTTCCTGTTGGCCACCTTGAGATGAGTTTGTAGGAGGAATGTGACAAAATGACACCTGGAGGGAAGACCTGGTGGACCTTCATGGTTTAGGAAGATCCTCAGTGCTGGGGGAGAAGAAATTTAAACCTTGGAAAGTAGAAAAAGTGTAACTGAAATTCAGGAGTCAATGAAGGCTTGAGTGTAGTTCTTTAAAGTGCAAACTTAGAAACAGCAAAATGCAAAACTAACCTTGAACCTGACCTGATTTCTCCATTTGATTCCAGAAGATGAGGAAGACTACGACTCTGCTGGCACGGATGAACTGTTTGAATCCAGAAGAAATCCACCTGCCCCCCCACAGGAGAAACCTTCATCACCGACAGCCCAGCAGTTTTCAGACAAGAAGAGACGAATGAAAAGAAAAACTACACCTGGAGATGTTTCCTCCAGTAAACCCTCATCCTCTCTGCAGAGAGAGAACCCAGCTGGCGTCCGCCCTGCGATAAAGCACTCATCAGATTCACACAGTGACGAGGATGATGATGAAGAGGAGGAGGGAAACTCTTCAGACTCGTCTTCAGTTTTTCATTTTCCAGCCCTGTTTTCTGCTAACTCCAACCATCTGAGGATCTCCTTGGCTGATTTACAGAGGCTGGCTGAGGGCAAAGTTCCCAGCATCCTCGGATCCGGACTGAAACCAGAGTCTGGCCTCCCGGTGCGACATGCGCGCAAGGAAGCCATCACCCCCGACGAGATCCTCGCTTCCATCCTGGGGGAGGACAGCAGCAGCGACGACAAAGAACACAAGAAGAAGAAGAAGAAGAAAGCAGAAGGAGCGACATCAGCGTCTCTGCAGCCCTCAGAGGAAACCGGGCCGGAAACTTCTCAAGCTGACGGGTGTCTGAGGAGGAAGAGGGAACATGAGCAGAATGAAGCTACAGGCATCCAGAGACAGAAACATGGAGAAACATCAGAAGCTCCCAGAGATCCACAGACTGACTCTTCCTCTGGGAGTGAAGAAGAGGAGGAAGAGAAGATGATATCTGTGGAGAATCAGCCTTCATCCAGCAGCTCCTCTGAGGAAGAAGAGCAGCAGGGTGGAGCAGCTCCTCATCCAGGCAGCAAGTCCTCCTCCAGTGAGGAAGAGGAGGAAGAGGAGGCGCCTCCCCGGCTGGCGTTAACAGCCAAGGAGGAAGAGGAGCTCCAGAGGAAGGCCAACATGAGGAGGCTGGCTGCTCTCCAGCAGAGGCAGAAGGAGGCTGAGGAGCATAAGAAGCTCATCCAGGGAGCTCTGGCCAACCTGGTGGGTGTTCCTGGTTTTCCAACTGGTAGCTAGCTCTGGTTCTGGTGTCCAGTCCGGTCTGGATATCCAGGATTGCACTTTAGAACAAACTCCTCTGATTCCAAACCTCAGTATTTGTTTTAATAGTAAGTAAGTAAAGTTTATTCATAACAGACATGAAATCACAAACAGCTTTACAATAAAAATCAACCTTAAAAACCCTACAAAACACAAAACCACCAGAAGAAACACAACAAAATCAAGAGACAAAAGCCTGGGAAAATAAAAATGTTTTTAGATGCTTTTTAAAAACCTCCACAGAGTCAACAAAATGGAGTTTTTAACCGTGTTCGTGGAACAACCAAAAGATTCAGACTTTGAGAACGAAGACCACGGGCAGCAGAATATTTAGTTAAAAGTTGACAAAGATGATCAGGAGCCTGGCCTCTGTATGTCAGCACAAGAACTTTAAAAAAAGTCCTAAAATGATCTGAACACTTCCTAAAGCGCTAACAGTGGAACTGATTTCATTTAATGCTTTAACGTTTTTACTAACTTTGAAAAAGTTTAGCACACTTAACTTCACCTAAATAACTTACTGGGCTTTTTTTGTAAACTTTCAGTTGAATAAAGACGCATGAAATTTTATTTCCTGGTTTCAAATTCAAATTTACTTTATTGATCCCAGAGGGAAATTAAATGTTTGGGTAACTCATATTAATTAAAATTCTTCCAAGGTTTATTGTAGATTGTGATGGCTGTTGGCAGGAGAGATCTCTTGTAGCTGTCAGTATTACAGCAAATTTTAAGAAGCCTCTGACTGAAGACACTCTGTTTTCCTAAGTCAGCCTCATTAAGAGTACGGCCAGCGTTGTCCTTTTTTTCAATTCTATTTTATTATTCCACCAGGAGGCTCCGCCTCCAACCACAGGGAAACGCATCGTCTTTGGTTCAGACGATGAGGAGGAAAAGCAGGAAGTTGTTACAGCGGTGAAACAGTCAAAGAAGCCCCTGTTCCAGGACAGCCAATCAGAAGACGAAGCCACAGCTGATGGAGCAGCAGCAGCCAATCAGAATGCCCCACACAAAGCAGTGAGTGAGGATCTGAGAGCGTTTGCTCAGCTCTAATCATCCCAGTAGCTTCAGCACCTCTGCCTGTTTTCAGGAGCGCCTGAAGCCGTCCGGTCCTCAGCTGTTTGCTGACAGTGAAGATGATGAGGAAGGTGATGAAGAGGAGGACGGCAGCAGATTTGGCATCAGGCCGGAGTTTGAAGGTCCAGCTGGACAGAAGGTCTGGTTGTCACGTGGAGATCATGAACTGTAGTGCTGCCTCAGTCTGGTCTAGTTAAAGTCCTGGTGCCGGTTCTGAAACCAAGGTGTTTGTTTGTCAACCAGCTGATGGAGCTGCAGTCTCGCTTTGGGACGGACGAGCGATTCCGGTTGGACTCCCGCTTTCTGGAGGAAGAGGAAACAGGTGAGAAGGTTTGGATGAAGGTTGAGTCAGGAGGATGAGGAAGAGGAGGAGGAAACAGGTGAGAAGGTTTGGATGAAGGTTGAGTCAGGAGGATGAGGAAGAGGAGGAGGAAACAGGTGAGAAGGTTTGGATGAAGGTTGAGTCAGGAGGAAGAGGAAGTAGAGATGTAAGCGGAGATCAAATACTGGATGATAAAAGTCTTGAATTTGGTGTTTTTCTCAACTATTCCTTTTTTTGACAGTTTTATTTAAAGAGACTTTATAATTCATTTATTTATTGTTTTTATTTTTTAATTTATTTATTTTGGATATTTAAAATGTCGTCCTATTCCAGTATTTAAAAGTTCATTAGAAATTAAAGTTTATTGATCTTTGAGAATGTTTTATTGCATTATTATTGTTATGCCATTACCATTATATTACTTGAAAATGGTCTCAAAACAATATTATTGTTTATTACAATAATTTCTGAGACATTTTATTGTCCAGAAAAATGTGTTATGACAATAGTTCTCACTGAACAAGAACTAGTTCAGTTCAATCAGAACCAGTTTGATTTGTTTTAGGTTCTTTGCTTCATGACGTCTGTAACGGCCTGATCACATCCTGATCGGCTCCCACTCCATCAGAACCAATGAGAACTTCATTGTTTTGTTGAGCTGCGGGACAATATGAACCTCCCTCTGCTACCTTCTGAAGGGCTTTTCATTTTCTGTTCTTCAGAAGTTCAGACGAGTCCGATGGAGGACGAAGAGGCTCTGGAGGAGGAGAAGAAGAAGAATCTGTCCATCCTGCAGAGCGTCATCGGAACCGGCCAACAGGCCAGCAGCAAAACGGCCGGCAAAGCCAAGCAGTTCAGGTGGGTGTCAGTCTGATTTCCAGCTCCGCCTCGACTAAAAGGTGGAGTTTGAACAGATTTAAATCTGTTGTTTTTGTGTCTGCAGAGACGTGTCGGCGCTGCACTACGACCCGAGCAAAGAGGAGCACACTGCATTCGAGACCAAAACAGAAGAAGCCAAAAAGGAGAGGTAGAGGAACCACCTCCGTCCTCAGATTAAACTGACACAATCATTCATGACTTCTGTGAAGGTTTAGCTCAGAAGATCCACAAATCATCAGAACTTTAAACTCGAGTCAGACTTTTCCCAGCAGGACCCTGAAGGTTTGTTCTGTTTGCAGCAAGGCGGCCCGCCGGAAGAAGAGGGAAGAGGCTCAGAAGCTGCCCGAAGTTTCCAAGGAGATTTATTTCCAGGTGTCTGGAGACCTGAAGGCCGTGTTCGGCCAGACGAACGACGGCTCTGCTGAGGGAGAGGAGGGGACGAACTGGGATAAAGTGGAGGCAGAAGAGGGAGGAGGAGAGGAAGAACAGCTGCCGCCCTCCCTCCTGTCAGCTGATCCCAGCTCCAAGTCGGAGGAATCCTCCGGATTCAGATTTTCCTTCTTTGGAGACGAATCAGCAGCTGGAAGCGGAGAGACGGGTGAGTCCCATCAGATCCGCTCATCAGACCCACACATGGAGCAGATCTCTGTTCATCTCTTCAATCTTCACAACAGCCGAGTACAAAGCTGAGAAGATCCAGGCGCCGAAGGTCTCCTGGCACCAAGACCCACGTTTCCATGACAGCAGCTCTGAGGAGGAGGTGGAGGAAGATGAGGAGGATGAGCAAGAGGAGAAGAAGGAGCAGCAGAGCAGCGTTGAAGCTAAAAACACAAAGTGAGGAAAAAATCTTGCAAACTTCTGCAGTTTAGTTTTATTTTCTCCAATAATCCAAACCTGAATGTGATCCGAGGAAACCAGCAGGTTTGACTTTGATTCACTGAAGTCACACCAGCTTTCTCGTGATTGGTGAATAAATCTATCAGTAAATAATAAATAACCTGCATTTATTTATCAGTGGCAGGAAAAAAACAACAACTCGGTTATGGAGTTTCTTCCTTAATAGATCAACACATTTATTCTCTGTAAACAGGTTGTCTTCCTGTAGTAACGTTTTGCTGTTTGGAGATTCTGGAGAAGATAAAATAATCCCTTCGGATTAAATCTCTTCCATTCGTTTTTATCTTTAACAGGGAGGAGACTCCATCACAGTCTGATTTCTTCTTCTTCTCCTCTGATGACCACAGACTGAAAGGTGAGATCAACCTTCTGGGCTCCTTACTGACTCTTTGTTATGATGGTTTGATGTTTTTTTGGAGCTCTATAGACATAATTGCATCTTTAAATCTTGACTTTTCTCTTGTGTTGGAGTTTATTTTTTTTATCATGTTTAATCTCAGCTCTCTGTTTCGTCCTTCAGAGGGGCCCAAGTTGTTCTGTCGGACCTCCCAGCTGGAGGAGCAGAGGGAGCAGTGGGAGGAGAGGATCAGCACGCTCAGACAGGTTTCTATCAGCCCCACCAAAGATTACTTTAACTGATCAGAGTGATGCTGGTTGAAAAAGCTGATCTTAAAGTCTACTTTGTCGCTCTCTAGAGGCAGAATGAATATCTGTTTCAAACTGCAGTTCCTTTAAACCAAACAAGTTGCAGAAATATCTTTACATGTTGGATCTGAGATGATCAGAAGCAGGGAAATGAATATCTGACCCACATGGTTGTTTATCACAGAGCAGTCAGAAATAAAGTTGTTTCTTGTCAAATGAGACAGAATAAAGAAACAAATAAATGTGCTTTTATCCATTTTCTCAGGAATACCGCAAGAAGCACAGAGACGCCAGGAGGAAGCTGAATAGCTCTCGGAAGACCTGAGGATCATGGGAAGTGTAGTCTTCCAGTGAACTTAGCTCTGTAGAGTTTTGGTTTTCTCAGTCACTGCTGAGTTTGAACCGGTTTTGTGCTGCAGCCGAACAAAACTTTATTAAAACAAAGCAAAAATAAAAAAGTGTTTTAGACAGAAACTCTGAAAGTAATTTAACAAGATGTTTGAAAATATTATGTCAATACATTTTTTACTCTGCTCACATATTACTAAAGTATTAAAAGTTTTGATTAATGACTCTTTATAGTCTGATTTTTATAAAACATAAATCATTTTCTTTAATATTTGAAAATGCGTTCACTTTGTTGCAAAAATCAGCCATATATTTTAAAAGGTTTCATTCGCTATAAATTACGTGGTTTTTTGGTCCAACTCACCTTCAGTCAGCAGCTTGAAGCAGCAGAGTTGGAGGTTTCCACTTTTCTCTCCTGCAGCTGGACTCACTCAGAGGCAGCTGCTAGTTTGGTCTGAAGGTGAATCTGATCGTCTGGGAGTCTCTCTGCAGGAACCAACAATAACAAACTGCTTCCTGCTTTAGTTCAGCTCCAACTGAGGTGTGTTTCACTCCAGAATTCAACCTTTCGGCTACTATAAAAGTTACTAATTAACAGGTTTTAATTTTTTTCTGGCCAGATCAGAATAAAGCCTGTATTAAAGACAAAACTATAATCAAAGCTGCAGTTCAGCTCTGACTGTTTACCAAGATCTTCATCAAGGAATAATCAGCTGAGCTTAACAAAATGCAGAGGCACTGCATTTTGTATTGGGGGAGGGGAGTAATAATAGAGAAAAGATAAATAAATACACTTACGTGCTCCCTAACAAAAACACACTCACGCAAAATCCCTGGTGAATACCACAAAGAAATAAAACTCCCCCTCCACTCGTCTCTTCAGTCTCATAGAACAGCTTTGAACCAAGGGACAGCACAGGCCCCCTTTAAAATGAGCCAGAGGGCTGACCAATAAGAGTTCCTCTTCCCTAAACCCAAACGAAATCCAAAACTGGTTTTAATCAACAATTACCAAGAATAAATAACTCTAACCTGAAACTAAACTAAAACTGAAACGGTAGCAGGCCGACCTCCAAATTATTAAGATCGGAATCTGAACTGAAAACAAGCAAGTGATCAGATCATATCACTTAGAGTTTCTTGATTAAAACATGTGATCAATAAGGTTTCATTTGGACTTTTTCTTCATGCTGAGAACATCAGAGCTGCTGCTTGATCACTGAGATCTTCATTGGTAAAACTTTCACATTGCTAGTGTTGAAGTATGGGAGCATTTTGTCGGTGAAGGTGTGTGTGAAGGTGTGTATGTGTGTGTTAGTATCCAGATCAGAGAACGACAGCTTTCCTCTGTCCCAGTCCAGGTTCAGTCTGATCCTCTGAAGCTTCTTTTGGACTTGGAGACGTGTCGATACTTTTGGAGAACGTGCCAAATATTCACCTTCATTGAACCATAGAACCAGCCATCCAGACTGTATGATTCCCTTCCTCTGGACGGATTCTGCTAACACACCAAGTGTCCAGCCTTCACCGTCTCCTACATCAACATCCCAGCTGTGGTTCCCTGAGTTAAAACCCTCAGAGCTCAGGACAGACCACCCTAAATCAAACCTCTCTGGATTATCAGGAAGCTGCTGTTCCTCTCCTAAAGTCACACCGGTCAGATCATCAGACAGGTGGAGTCCTGGATTAGCCGTGTTTGGGTCCAGAACCAGAGGAGTGTAGGTCACCATGTCCTTCATGTTGCTCCAGATGTTGAAGGCCAGGTTGCCCA
>CAEGAE010074838.1:0-17480 GCA_903067095.1 Girardinus metallicus
GCGTAGTCGACACAGTTGGTTTCGAGTTGTTTTTTAGCGGTTTTCCTGCGTTATTTTTCCCTTTTGCTGTGGCGCACCTGCGCGGTGGGGTCTTCTGGGCTGTTTTTGTTGTATGTAATTGGATTACAGGGTCTATTTCGATTTTATGCACTGTACATTCCCCTGTCCCGTGACTGAACGAAATGTATCGTGTGCGCGTGTGTGTAGGTCTCCATGTGAAGGGGTGTGTGTGGGGGTGTGTGTGTGTATGTGTGTGGTGATGGGAGGAGGGTTGGGGGCTGCAAGCAGCCACTGGAGCGGAAAGAGTGCTTGAGATGGGAGAGATGTAGATAACGCAGTGGAAAACAAACTTCAATATTTCCATAGACTTTTCAGAGCCATGCTCCCTCTGGTTTTGTACGGATCAGACATCTGATCGCTTTTCTCCTTTAAGAATATACTAATTGACGATGTTGTCCAATTTTACGGCGAAAGACGAAGGTCTATTATCATACATGCATATGCATTAGTACTGCGTATTTTCCTGGCAGCGCCGCGCCACCCAGTACGGCACACTATCATCTGCTTGCGTCTTGTGTTTTCTTTACGCCAGAATTGAGGGCATTTGTTTGAAATATATATATATATATATATATATATATATTCACATGCATTTCCTTTTTCTGCCTGTCACTGATGCCCGTTTGTTGCCTTAATTTGGCTGCGTATCAGCACACCGGAACCCATGTCCGAGTGTGGAGTGGAGAGGGTTGGGCGGATTAATGGATACATGTAGGCATGAGAAAGGAGGAGAGACGCATTCATTCTTCTCCGTCATGATTTGGAAGGCTGCTTGTCATATTAGGGAAATAAAACTGAGTCACACTCAGTTCAGGGATGTATGGGAATGTTACCCCAGGCCCAATAGGCCGGATCCTGGCCTGATCAAAAGAAAGAGGGCTGAAATAATCATTGCACTCAGTGGAACTTAGAATCAACTGAGAAATCAGGACCTTTGCTCATGTGCGCAGTTTTAAAAGCACCAACTCTTAACTCCAAAAAATGTTAAAAGAAAACGTCTTGTGGTGATCTGCACCACCTTGTTTTCAACCACCTTCCCTGAACTAAATTTAGTGTGCAATAAAAAAAAGAAAACAACATCGTTTATTATTTAAAAACAATTTTTTACATATTTTTTTTGATAACTTCTCATTACAATCTTTTCCAGCCTACCCAAATACAATAACATTATTATAGCAATAAGAGATGCTTGCATTTATACTAGCAATTGGAGTTTCTAACACAAATGTTGGAAATTGTTAATTCTGTTACTCTCAAACTCTGCAGGGGTGAAAAGTAACCACTGTAGCTAAATACAAGTTTTCTGTACTTAACGACAGAAAACTCTACACATCACTTTGTATTTCTTCAAAGGAGTTTACAAACCTAAACCTTTACTTTTACTTTAGCTTGTTTTGAATACTATACTCAATTACATTTGAAATCACAGACATCTATGAGTAAAAATAAACGCCAGAAAGAAATGGCATCGATGCTTCTGCTAGGTTAGTAATCAGATCTTGTCTTGTTGCATTAATTGCATGACAGAGGCACTAGGAAAAACTCAGAGCAAGATTCAAGTTAACCTCTGAGAAGTAGAAGAAAACCCGTGACCTTGCATGAGGGGCCAGTGTGAGGAAGGCAACAACTCTGTCCTACAGTGTAAGCTTAGTTTAATTTGTGTTCAATATTATGACCATGTAAATATTCTGAATAATATCACAGAGAAGAGAAGCTTCATAGATGTAGTGAAGGATGCAGAGTGTTTGGTGTAAAGGAGAAGGAAGCTGAGATGATCACCTGTGTAGAAACCTAAAGACTGACAGAAGTTGAGAAATAAATGTATCATTAATAATTACACAAAATTTTACAAAGCCAATCCACAATCGTAGAAGCCAACAAAAACACGAAGACTTATTGAAAGACACTGTGGGGAATATTGCAGTTCTGTTGTTTGAGGGGTCAGCTCTGTTTATGAACTGTTTTCAAAAGAAAATTGTTGTCTTAATTACCATACACATTGTTAATTTTCTGTACTACACTATTGTAGGTATTTTTTCTGAAAGACTGTTGATGTTGTTGGTATTCAATTATTTTTATTCAGAAATATTTAGTTGTATACAAATGTATGAATAGTAGAGAATTATTCAAATATCTCCATTTGAAGCACATAGGACAGTTTAATCTACATAATAATTTAATTTGTGAAAAACTGGAAAAATGTCCATATATTTTCTATGTTGTCCGTCAGAGCTGATGTATAATGCTATAGCAATTACATTTTCCTGAAAGAAAGCAGGAAAAATATGCAGCTAATTACTGATACAATGGCTTGCAAAAGTATTCATACCCCTTGAATTTTTTCATATTTTGTCACATTACAATCACAATATAATGAGGCATTCAATTATGAAGTAGAAAGAAAATTATACAGGATTTGAAACATTTTATACAAATAAAAAACTGAAAAGTGCGGAGTGTAACAATATTCAGCCACCTATGAGTCTATACTTTGTGGAACATTCTTTTGCTACAATTCCAGTTGCAAGTGGTTAAGAGTTTGTCTCTACCGGATTTTCACATTTAAGGACTGAAACTTTGACTTATTCTTTTTCCCAAAACAGCTCATGCTCAGACAGATCAGATGGGGAACATTTGTGAGCAGCAGTTTTCAGATCCTGCCACAGATTCTTGATTGGGTTTAGGTCTGGACTTTTACCAGGCCTTTCTAACACATGAGTATGTTTTGTTTTATACCATTCCATTGTAGCTCTGGCTTCATGTTTAGGGTCCTTCTCCTACTGGAAGGTGAACCCAGTCTCAAATCTTTTAATCTTTAGTCTGGTTTCATCTTAGTCTGGTTTCATCTTAGTCTGGTTTCATCAGGTTTTCTTCCTACACTGCCCTGTATTTGGCTCAACTCAGATCAGCTTCCCTGTCCCTGCTGAAGACAGCATAAAGCTTCCACCACCATATTTGACAGTGGATATGGTGTGTTCAGAGTGGTGTTGTACAGTTGTAGTTCTCCACCGCACATAGCGTTTTGCATTTTGGCCTAAAAGTTAAATTTTTATTTTCTCTGACCAAACTTTACTGACCAAACCACCTTCTTTGACATGTTTGCTTTGTCCCAACATGGCTTCTGGCAAACTGAAAACAGGACTTCTTAAGGTTTTTTTTTTTCTTTTTTCTTTTTTTATCAATGACGTTAATAGTTGTCCTGTGGACAGATTCCCCCTCCTGACCTGTGGATCTCTGCATTTCGTCTAGCATCACCATGGGCCTCTTGGCTTCATCTCTGATCAGCATTCTCCTTGTTCAGTCTGTATGTTTAGGTTTGCAGTTGTGTCATCCTCTTTCCATTTCTGGATGATGGATTGAACAGTGAGATTTTAAAGTCTATATTGCTTTAAACTTCTCAGCTTTATTCCTGACCTGTCCTATCCCCAAAAAGGAACTTTCCAGTCTATTTGGGGATCTGTGCAGCTTGGCAAATTTGTAGAACTTTTATGAGTCTAGCACTTTCACATACAAATAAAGTACAATTGTTTCTAAACTGTACACAGTTAAAATGGAAGCTCCTCTAACCAGTCTTCTGTGAGAATACTTCACAATATATGAGTAAGTCTTATCTTTTATGCATAATTTCCTCCAAGGTCAGATTTGACTGAAGCACATTGTGTCTATGTTTTTACAACTCTGCAGAATAACCTCTGCACATCACTTTAAAATTAGGCTGCTATCATCATTGTGCTCAGACAAGCGGTTTGTTTCTTTGTTGTGGAGTGCTTGGTAGATGAATGTAGCACAAACGCGAGACAAAAAAAAAGTCACTCTGCCTCACAGTCTGTCTGAACATTTTGTTTATTTTGAACATGCTCACTTCGTTGGCCAGTTGGTGTGATGTACTCTTCCTAAGGCAAACCATTCAGGCAAATTCATTTCTTATCAAAGCAAGAAAAATTTCAACAAAATTGAAATGGCAGTTTATAAAATGAACCTAAACCCCAAAAGTGTGCTCACAAAAAAACTGGAGGGACAATGTTGCATTGCGCTTTTACACTCCTTGCTCTAACAAAAACACAAGCACTCTAATATCCGTGGTTTAGCATGGGTCTTAATTGGAGATGTCATGCAGTCTAATTAAATGTTGACTGCATGCTACAGGGTTTTTAGCATGCAGTCCACTGGCCAGCAGTTGATGTCATGATTTCAAGGAATTTTACTGACCAGATCAAAGGCGGCAACAATCTTAAAAAAGGTAAAAGATTTCCACACAGAATGGAACAGGTAAATGTGACTGGTCATAATAAAACCAAGAAATAAGTCTTCCCGGGGGCATTTTGAGTTATTTACAGATTTTGAAAATGTGGATGCTAAGCTTTCTAAATGACGTTAAACACATGGAAACAAAAAAAACAATAAAATTAAGATATGGCCATTGAATGTTGATACTCTGGAAACCAGATAATTGAAAAGGCAGCCCTTAAAGTTTCAGAAGAATTGTCCCCAAACCTGATCAGCTACCTGGGAGTGTTAACAAAAGGTGCTCATTTACATTTCTTTGTCACTTCACAAAAGTGTTGTGACAGAGATCTGATTTTCCAAGTTTTACAGCAATGTCTGCAGGGCAGAGATGAGGGATTCAGATTGACAATGGTGATGATGCACTTTGCAGAGGTATGACAATCGTGGGGAAGCTGCAATCTCTAGGCTGACTGACTGGAAGGGAACAGGCAGGAGGTCTTCCTCAAAGTCTAACGTCTGAGGATAGAATCCAGAGTTGAGGGCGACCTCAGTCCCGAAAGCTGAGCGGAAGTCTTCCCAAAACTTCGATATAATTTGAGGGCCCCTGTCAGAAAGGACCTGTGAGACCAGTAGCTGAGCAGTTTCTAGTGTGGTAGGAAGTTTCTTCAGAGCTATGGAGTGGCAGAATTTTGAGGAGTGGTCCACAAAGGCTAAAATGATGATATATGGGACCTCAGGCGATCAGGAACAGACAAAGGTTGCAAAAGCCCTTGGTGGAGTTAGGGTTTGGGACTTGGGAACATATGTGACAAGCCTAAATGTACTCTTTTACAACCCTGTGTAAAGAAGGCAACCAAAAAAAGTCCTGGATGAGAGAAATGGTACGTCCCACACCAGGATGACATATGGACCTTCTTGTGAACCAATGGACTGAAGTCCAGTCAGGGAGACTGTTACTAGGATTGGGTTCAGTACTTTGGGCTTTCAGAATGGAGTTGTGAACAGAGCCAACTACACAAGAGGTTGAAGAGTGGTGTCAAAGGTTGGATCTTTACTATAGGATAATTGTCTGGAGAGAGCATCAGATTTGGTATTTTTTTAGCACTGATGGCAGGAGGATTAAAGTGAGAAAGGAAGATTGACCATCTTGTTTGTCAAGGGTTCAGGGGCTTGGGTTCCTGAAAGTAAGAGATATTATTATGGTCAGTACAGAAAATGATAGGGTGTTCAGCTGCCTCCAACCAGAGATGCCAATCTTGGACAGAACCGAAAAGGAACATTGTAAGAAGAACCCAACTTATTTGCCAATTTCCCCAGAGAAGCTCTCAGGACTGGGCGAAGCAGCTTCTCAGAACCTGGGCAGTGTGGGCATCATCTGTGGAGGTGTGGTAGCTGGATGTTGGAAGAGGCCAGGCTGGAAACTGCAGATTGATTTCTTGCATTTGGCTGGCAAGTTGATACAACCACTTTACGGTGTAGCCTTGTTGTTCACAAGGATAAGTTGATATAGTGTCATCCTGAGCAAGTGAAAAGGTTTGTTTCATGTCAGGATTTCAAAGATTTTCCTGACCCACTTGTGGAATAAGAGACATAAATGTTCACTGAAAAAGGTAAATGCATCCATTTGCATTGTCCTTTGTGATGTTGCACTGATATACTTTGGTGGCAGAGACCAAAACTTATAGAGTTCGGTTTTCTCCTCACTAACATCCTTTCATGTTGCACATGCTCAATACCTGCCCCCCTAAACCATGAAGCCATGTTTAAAAGGACATTACAGCAGAATACACAGCCATATAAAACAAGCAAAGTATCAAATCAGAAATTGTTTGTCGCTACAATTTTTTTAATCCGATCTCTCAAGGAATCGTTTTACCCTCAAGTTGTATGTATAGATTGGAGCCTGTGTTGAACCTGTGGGAATTAGGAAAATATATACTAAAGCTGTGCAGTCCATATTTGTTTAACTGTTTATATGACATTAATGCAAATGATTAGAGTATGTAAATTTCTAAGTAGAAATGCAGCTGCATAGTTTAGTACGTCCAAAATCTGATATGTTCCTATGAATTGAACTTGAACTGTCTTTATGTGATTTTGTGACTGTAGGAAAAAGAAGAGTTGAAAAGGCATAGTGAGGGATTTATTGCCCTGTTTTTCTATCCACATGATTGTTATGGTGTGAATTCCAGTCTGCGTGTGTGCTTGTGTGTGTGCCTGAATCTAGATGAGACACAAAAAGCTGCATTGTGCATAGAGGTTCACCATAGGCAATATCCTTGCCTCTACAGCATACATATTCATACTCCATTTTCATATCCACAGCAAAAACAAGTGGAGGAGTGTGAATGTGTTGGGGTGCATTGCTAAGACATGTTTTAGTAAGTAAATAAATAAATAAATAAAATGCACCAAAACAAGAAACACATAAAAAAGTTAGGTTAATGGTTCACCTCGCAGAATATATCCTTCTTCGTGTTTCAAAAAGAACAGGTTCAGTCCTCTTCACTGAAATCCAGTGGTTTTAAACTCCAGTCCTCAACTGCTGGTGTCCTGCAACTTTTAGATGCACCTCTGCTGCAGCACACCTGTCTCCAATATTGGCTGATTAGCATAGCTCTAGGGGCTGCACAGTGGCGCAGTTGGTAGCTGCAAGAAGTTCCTGGGTTCGATTCCTGGCCCGGGGTCTTTCTACATGACTGTGAATTCCAGTCTGTGTGTGTGCGTGGGCGTGTGCCTGCGTGTGTGTCCCTGAATCTAGATGAACATGCACAGGGAGAACATGCAAACACAGAGTTTGCATGTTCTCCCTGTGCATGCGTAGGTTCTCTCTCTAAATTTTCCCTAGGTGTGAGTGTGTGTGTGTGTCTCTGTGTTGCCCTGAAACACAGAGATACAACCTCTCGCCTGGAAAGTTAGCTGGAGATAGGCACCAGCACCCCTCCTGACTCCACTAGGGACAAGGGTGTACAGAAAATGGATGGATGGATAGCATAGCTCTATAGAGCTCGTCTGCATGCTGGTGAGGCAGTTTAAGCTTAATTCAAGTGTTTAAACTTGAAGGGAAATATCTTAAAATATAGTTCTGGGGTGTGACTAGGGACTCTCACATACCAAAATCCCCCCTTCATCTTCAGCCTTCAAGCAGAAAGTTATTAGCTGTTCCAAGAGGAAAAATAGAAAAAGCAATCCCAAAGTATGATGTTGAGACTGATGTGTTTCAGTGTAGGGGTGGTGTTGGTCTTGTTTGAGTCTTGTTTGGCTTTGTGTGTTTGGGCTGTTGTTCATTAAAAAAAAAGTACAATAAAACCAGAACAGAAGGTCTTGTGGCAGCATTGTTTTTGTTTATTTTTTAGCTTAATTATACAGGATAAAAGGCTTATTAAGGTGAGAAAATCTTTAAAATGGCTAATATGAACTTATGTTTTACATCAGAAACATCCAAATTTGTGTTTTTCAAACACAGGACCTCTTGTCTTTTCCTGCCACTTTTCTGACAGGCGACGGTGTGTGATTTGGCCAGAGGGAAGGTGTTAAATCCATATAATATTTCCTGTTTAACTCAATCGCATTGTAATTACACCACTGTAGGAAACTGATGTCCGACTTTCCTGGTTTTCGTGCGTGTGTGTGTTATTCTACAGCTGACTTAGAAATCAGGAGTGCATTATTCCTGACAGGATATGGGTGGTTGGTTGGGAGGGGAGAGGACGAGGCTCTTGGGTACAAAGGTGCTCAGAAGCAACTGAGAGAGTGAATGTGTGTATGTTTCTTTCTGTGTGAGGTGATGTCAAAGGGATAGAGAGGTTATTGTTAAATCACTGGCTCAGTTTTGATGTCAAACTCAGCCAACAGCAAAGGCAGGGGAGTACAAAGAGAAAGAGAGAGAGAGAGGAAAAAAAAGATGCAATAGCTGTTCAGATGCATGTGGATGGGTCTGTGGACGTATGTGTGCACGAGCACAGTAAAGATGACAAGCAGATAGTGAGACAATGTTGTAGCAGCTACTCTCTTCAAAAATAGGAATTTAGGTCAAGTTCAATCCATTGGTGCTGTTTGATTCGGTGTCAATCATTTTCGAAAGCTCTGAGGGAAACCGATCTGCCCTTTCAGCACCATGGAGAGCACCACAATGTGCTGCTGAGCAACACTCTAATGTGGGATGTTAACGTGAGTAAACAAGGAGGAAACCACTAAAAGACGATGTCAGTGACACAGTCTTCCTTCTACCTATGGTCAGCTTTAACTTCTAAAATAACATATTTATATGATAAAAACAAAGCAAAGAAAAACTAAATTGACGGAGTGCTCCAGTGTATGGAAAAGCAAATGTAAAGGCCAAAAATATCCCTTTATACTAAACTGCACAGACAAGACTATATATTTTAGTAGAAAATGTATTATTTCTGGTCCAGCTATGTCATACAAGACAAAAACATAAACATCTAAAATGTTTATGTTTATATTTTGTATTGCTTGATTTTCTCCAAATGATTCTGACTGAAAATTAAGGCAACAGTCAGAACATTTAACAACTGCTAACAACATCATTACCATACAGCCACAGTTTTCCACTTTTTTGTTTTGTACTCAAATCCGAAGAGAACCTAATTTCACTGTCTCTTTATCTTATCTTGTAGTTGTCAACTACTATTAACAATGGCGGAGATGAATAGTAAAATTTCAGGACCAAGAGCAATTCAACACCGTCTGTAAACCTCAATTGATGATCGAGCCGCTTTATTCTCTGAGGATGTAGAAAATTTAAAAGATTGGATTGAATAAATCCAGGCATTGTTGATACAATCCAGGAAAAAAAAGGAATTAATTATCAATGTCTGAGATAAAAATTCTCTGGCTTGGGGCATCACATCTCCCCCTGGCCTGCAGCCAAGCTGAGCTCAGCACTTCCTTATGATCCTCAGTCCCCCCCGTTTTTTTCCCCCTCCCTAATCCCAGCCAAACATACACAGAAACAAAGATTTTCATGGATGTTTTAATACCCCACTTTAGTTTGAATAAGGGTATTTTGAGAAGGGGAGGATGTTTTGAAACCGTATCTGCTAGCCGTACTCAAGCTGTGCCATGGCAGTATTGTTTCACAGTGAGCCATGTGTGGTTTCCAGTTCCTTGGCTCAAACAGCAACAGAGAGAGTTCCTCCTACAGCTGAGGCCAGGAGAATCAGAAGCAACAATTTCTCTAGCTTAAAGGACATAATAAAGAAAAAATAGATTGAAGTTGTGATATATTTTTGTCCTACTCAAAGTTGGGTGGGTGCAGCTTATTACATTACTGATGGTTGGATAATGCATATGGAATTAGACAATTTGCATCAATTTGCAGTAGTTTGGAACATGGAGGAAGTTGTTTGGTTTAACGTGAAATTGATGAACATACATACAGCTGTGGAAAAAATGAAGAGACCACTGCAAAATGATCTGTTCTTTGATTTCACTCTTTATAGGTACATATTTGGGTGAAATGAACATTGTTGTTTTATTCTATGAACTACTCACAATATGTCTCTGAAATCCCAAGTAAAAATGTAGTATTTATTTGCAAAAGATGATCAAAATCATGAAAAAGATGCAGTTCTTTCAGACCTCTAATAATGCAAAGAAAATAAGTTCATATTCATTTCGAAACAACAACTCTTTTAACTCAGAGTTCAGAAAACAATATTTGGTGGAATAATCTTGAGGTTTTCAATGGGGTTCTGTGCAGTGGGCTCTTATTATTTTTTTACAGAGCTGTGTACACAGTGCCTTGCATACCGTCGAGAAGCAAGTTATCGTTTAAGAAGTTAAGCTAAAACTGATTGATCTCATTGATCCTCTAACGATATATTGATAAGCGGACATTTTCTTAAAAACCAGAGTTTTCTCTTGTCTTTCTATAAGTTGAAATGCCATTTTTTAAATAATATCCTAAATTAAAAAAAAAAAAGCATGTCATAACAATTTTCTGTGCTGAATAAACAAAACATTTTCTCACACATTATAAAACGTCAACATCATACTAAAAAATAAAGAGAACAGGAACTTTTTGGGGTTCCTGATTAGGAAAAAAGGTAAAGAAAATAAAACATGCAGAACACTTAATCCCCCATGAACAGAGAGATGTAAAACTATCACTTAAACAAAGGATGACATTTAATTTCAAGGTTGCTAAGATTCCCAGTTCTGCTATCAGGCCAGTCTATAATCACTAGTGATAGTGACACTTTGTGTTGCTCAGTTCAGCTGTAGTAGGTCCTCTAAGTATGTGGTTATGGTTGCTCTTGAAGGAATGTTAAAACTGTTCTCCATTAGGTGAATTAGCTCATAAAACCCCTCTAAATAAACCATGTTTTTTGGCATTATGTCTTTTTCTGTCATGTTACAATTTTCTTTTCGTGAAAATTTTTGAGGGCAGCTGAATGAGCACTATTCAGGTGACAAATTAAGACGCATGACTAGTTTGTCTGTGTATATTTTAAACAAATAAACAAGAAGGTAATTTAACATATCTGTGAAAGGACAGATGGTTTTCCAATAGTTTTGATTGTACAAATCAAAAAAGTCAAGCTTCCCTTAGAAAGACACGAGTTACAAAAAAGACATAAACTTTTGAGTAAATGATTGATTTTATTTCACATACAAATAAATTTAGTCAAAAACAAAGCAAGAAAACAAAACAAGGGCCCATAAATAAGTACGTAGAGGTAGAAAGCATATTCTGACTTCCCCTATTTTAAAATATTTTATACACTAACTACAAATATGTTATCACTTACATATTTAAAACAATTCAGTTTTCATCTACTGCTGCCAAAGCACTTTTTTGCAACATTTGGTGTTGTTAAATGCTGCAGTTACATTATTTGCAATAAGATTCTTCCTCCATCATCAATATGTCTTATCAATGGAATCATACTCATTGTTACAAGTATGATTCCATATGTATTGTGCAGCTCTAGTTAGAAATTTATTTAGAAATTTATTTTTACTCATTTAGCCTTAGACTATGTCTTTGAACTTCAAAAGTAAGAGGCTGCCTTACATTGCCTTGAATAAAAGATGTATTTCTTAATTTGCAACCAATTTGCTGTTGTTCTCTACTTTCTTCCTTTTTTTCCTTTTTTTTTACAGTTTGTGGACTTTTTCTCACAACTTGACTTGCTATTATAACAAGAATAAAGCCACTTACTGTTTTATAGAACTCTCTTAGGCATCTCTTGTCAAGAAACTCCAAGGTTGCTAAACTTTTTCTTTAGAGTTGTGAAACTGGATTGAGTCAATTGTAAGATGCTATTCAGGTAGAAGCTTCATAAAGAATTTGAAGTCCTGAGGAGTTAAATGCTCTACTAGATTTTTATTCTAAAGAATGAACTAAAATGATTATCTTTCCTATTTTGCAGAAAGTTTAAATTACCCAGTTTTACATCCTAAAGGTTTATTTGCTGTTTAAAAATGAACAGTGGTTGTCTTTTTTCGTAATTGTTTGGTAGGTGAAGTCGCCTCTAATGGGTTCTCCCTGTCTCTGTCACCCTAACAGCCAACAGTGAGGATGTTGTCTCTACTCGGCTGTACTTTGTGAACGCCTCCCTGCAGCGAGTGACCTTCTCCAGCTCAGTGGGGGTGTCCCTGCCCTGCCCTGCGGGCGGCGCCCCCCATGCCGTCCTGCGCTGGTACCTGGCTGCCGGAGACGACATTTACGACGTGCCCCATATACGCCACGTGCATGCCAACGGCACCCTCCAGCTCTATCCTTTCTCCCCCTCTGCTTACAACAGCATCATTCATGACAACGAGTACTTCTGTACCGCCGAGAATCAAGCGGGCAAGATCCGAAGCCCCAGCATCCACGTTAAAGCAGGTGAGGCTCAGGCAAGCTGCAAGTAGGGGAAGTAAATAATCTGACATTTTGTACATGCAGACAAATTCAGCAAGTTGAAAAGCTAATTTCTTTTTACAATCTCATTTCACTAAGCGAAATAGGTTAATTACACACAGACAGAAGTTTTCAAGCATTTGTTTGTGTCAATCATAATTTTCTGCTTCGTTATTAAAATTTAACATTAGAATCTTATATCAAATAAAAATTCTAACTTTTTAATAAGGGGAGATGATGACTTGATTTAAAAATATCTTTAGTACTTGCTTTAAGGTTGTTATTTTTGTTTTAATGTTTTTATTTCAATGGAAATAATCTTGACAAAAACAAAACTTTATTTGACTCCACCTCTTCATGAGGTAATTCCAGGTTTATACACTCATCATAGAAAATCAGAGGGAACATTAAAAAATCTCGCAAAGTTCACCGAGCTTCAGCAAATAAAGTTTTGGAGTCACTGTGACTCCACAACAGCAAATGGATATCATAAACATGCCAACAACACGTTTGGGAGTCATGCCAGGAAAAAAACTTTTTCTGTCCTACTGTACTGGCAACCTGTCAAGGGGCGTATCCCACCTCTCACAGAGCCAGAGGCTAGCAGGAGCAAAATCCCATATGCTTCTGGTGTAGCTCAGGTGTTCGCCTCGGTTAAGTGCACAGCATCAAAAGTTTTTGAAAAGCCAAGAGATTTTGAGTGAGAATATGCTGGCCTCTACCAGAAAACTGGAAATGGGTCATCACTGGGGCTTTCAATGGGATGATGATACAAAACATTTGATTAAATCTACACAGAAATAGTTCACCAGGAAAAAAAAAGAACTGTCTTTTATGTCAGTTCCTAGATCCCTCTCTCTTTATTACTCTCCAGCAATGTGAAGACAAGTCTAAGTATCCATCACGTCAATAAAACATAAACTTTGGAAATAAAATTAAAGCTGTACATTGTCATTCTGGGCACGCCAATGGGCTATCATCCAAAGTTAGGTGTGGTTCTCCACAGCAAGCTCGGTAACACCCTTGTTTGGCTTTGTAATCTCATTATGATTGACATGAAGAGGCCCTAAAAGCTTGGACTGTAAACATTCAACCCCCACTTTAGAGCTGATGTTTCAGTCGCAAATGGGTTGGAGACCGTGTTTACCCAGCATCTCTTAAATTTACCATTTAGGCTGGATTTTCTAACATGAAACATATCATTTGTCATAATTTAGTCACATTTCCTGCCTCAACAGGAGACAAACAGGGGGTGATTTATGCCTAATAAAAATATGATATTTTGTGTCACTACGCAGAGTTTTAACATAATAAAGAAAACAGATCTGCAATGCTTTTGCTGGAGTTCACAATTTTTATCTAATTTATCCAATTTGACCTTAACCGGTAGACAAGTTGAAGCAGAGTCTACATAAAGCTCACTTAACTTTCAAATTTTCATGAAACGTTTTATGGACATAGCACCATCAGTTTGGATGAATCTTGAAAATTTTGTGTTTTATTTATTTATTTATTTTTTCCAGTTTTTCCACAGTCACAAACGGTTTAGATGGACTCCTATGGCTTGGTGCCATCCTGTTTGTATTATCAGATGATGAGTTCAACAGTACTCTGAGAGACTTAAAAAAAAAAGCTTTAGATATTTTCCATAACCTGAACATGTTGTGAACCTCTCTATAACTTTATCCCTGAGCTGTATGAAAGGTGACAGGCGGGGAAAAGCTCAGTGTGTATAATTTCATGTAACATTCCAGCTGGTGCCTTCCACAAAAAAAAGGGAGGTAGATTTTCCATACATTACATCTTCAATTTGAAACATATTTTATTAAAATCACAGGAAAAAAATTGAAAAGAAATGATCTCACCTTTTTGTTTTCAACCCATAAAGTCATTTTAAGCTCTTGTCAAAACGACTATCTTGGTCCAATATCTGTTCAAGTGTCCTAAAATGCCATGCTGTGACCCTGTGAATTAGTTAAATTCTTTAGAGGACAAACCCACAACCACACAAACAGTTGGCTCAGTGACCCGTCTGCGCTCCCTGCCAAGGTCAGAGCTGGAGGGAAGTGATGAACATGCTGATAGAAGGCATTATTGCTCATCTTCACAAACACACACAGATACAGTCAAAAATCCCAAACACACGCATGCTCACATGATTAATATAATGCATAAAGGTATACATACAACAGATTTATACATTTACATTCACACCCCTTTGAAAGCACACAGACAACAAGCAGGCTCCCATCCACTCCAGCTTGCGTATAGCTCATGCCAGCAAGCTAGTCTCCCAGTCTCTCCATCTGTCCATGGACTGGAAAGTCCCAAAACTACACACGCACGCACACACACAGATGCACACCCCCACACACACGCAAACACACAGACTGTTTTTCTATCTTCACAAGGACTTTACATTGACTTCCATTCATTTTTTTTTATTCACTTCCACAGCCTAACTCTGACCCTTACCCTGAACTTAACCATTACCAGTACATGCCTAACCCTAAAGTTAACCTAAACTCAATTCCTAAACCCAACCCACTAACCCTAAAACAGCACTTCTTCTTATGGGGGCAGGGCTTTGGGCCCCATAAAGCAAAGTGCATTCTCACAAAGTAGTATTTGTTGGAAAAATAAATGGTCCTTACAAGGTGCTAAATGCTAGAACACACACCCTGAGCCATTCACTACACAATTTTTGGCTGCCAGGTTGTTTGGCAGAAAAGATGAGACACAGACATGTAGAGATGTGAAAAGAAGTGGATTTTTGGGTCACAGTAAAAGCTACACACGTACATTGCTTGTTCATTGCAGCCACATAAAGAGGCAGTCATCAGCTTCCCACCTCACTCCTGAATACACAGGTAAATGTATTTCTTAAAACGGATCTGAAATCTCCTCCTCACACAAACACACCCATATGGCCTATGTGGTCCCCAGAGGATGAGAGTCCCTCCAGCGTCAGAGTGACCTTCCAGATAGCCTCAGTGTTGAAGTGACCTTCCTTTCCAAATAATTACAACAATTAATCAATTAAATGCTGAGGCAACCACAACTCTACAGCTCCATAGCCAGGCTCATGTGCATGTGTGCGCACCTCATTACCTCTGGAGCCTAACGCAGCACAAAGGCACGCCTTCACTCTTTTGCCCACGCGCACGTGCGTGCACATGAAAACCCTCTGTCTGTGGTTGCCACGGGCAACCCAGGCGTGAGCGCCGGGGTGTGGCATACCCCGTCTCAGGTGGTGCACGAGAATGATGACAGCTGACAAGTCGCAGTGAGACACCCTCCACAAAAATCTGCCCCACCCCCTCCTCATCATCCATGCGGTTTTCCTTCTCTGTCTCTTGCATCTCTATTTTTTCCTGTATTTTTCCTATCCTCTTTTATTCCTTCTCTTCCATGCATGCTCCAAGTAGTCCAATAGTAACATTATCACCAATCTGAATACCTCCACTTTTACAGAAGACAAACTGGGTGGGTTGTTTTTTTTTTTCCTTAGATGTTTTTTACTTGGCTCTCTTTTTTTGGCAAAAACTCCCAGATTTTTAATTTTTTTTTTTTGTGCAATTTCAGTCAAAATTAATTTAGTTCAGCATTCATTTTAGCTTTTTTATCTGGTAGAAAAGCTGTGATAATAGCAAGTGTGCTGTCTTGTATCTCTAGGGACTCAAGTGCCAAAAAATAACCCAAAAAAAAATTGTAACTTTTCGGGCATCAGACTAAAAATTGGATGAAGACACATAATGTCCTGCTTCTAAATCCTACTCCTTCTGCTTCTGTAGGTAAGAAGATACTGTGAGATAAATGTTTCTAAATAACTTATCACCAGGAAAAATAACCAAATAAAAGTCACAATGTGAAAAAGAAAAGTCATAAGCCATAATCCTGGGGATTTTTTTTTTTTTTTTTTTTGCTGCTCATAAACAGGAAGTATTGTTGGACATTTTAAACTGTTTTGAGTCCACTGATAGGTAGTGAAAATTTAAATAGCAGTGGAAGACATTTAAAATGTCACCCAGTCTTTTAGAGTGTTGGTTCAGAAAAGTTGAACCCGTTGTGAAAATCTTCTATAGTCAGAGGAACTATGACAGCCCCAATGCTAAATCTCTATACACCTCTGTTGGTGTGGTCAATTTTGAAGGTAACAAGTGAATGTTAAATATAGATGGAATAAGACTGGAGGTACTGAAGTGTCTCTTTCACTATAGGCTTGTATCATAACACGTGCGATTTGATTTGCACAAATTCAATTATTAAACTGAGTTATGCTTATTTCACCATTAGTGTCATATCAAACAAAAGGGACATTATAAGACAAAAGAATTATGCTTTAAACTTATAATGCATATTGCAGTTTAGTTTACCTTAATTAATCCATCTATTGCGCCCACTTTATCCAAGCAGGCAACTGGGGAATTTGTTCAGTAGCCACTCTGAGACACAGAATCCACACTGGACACGTCGCCAGACAGGAACACACATAGATGATGTATGCTAATATCCTAGCATGCATGTTTTTGGGTTGTGAGAGAAGAACACAAAGTCCCTGACGAGAAAGCAAGCATGCATGGGGAGAAAATGCAAACTTCATTCAAAATGACGGAAGTTGAACCGAGGACCTTCTTCCTGCTGGAAACAAAGCTGCCAAATGTGTCAACAAACAAATCCATTTTTTCTAATATAACACACATAAAGGGACAGATATACTCCAGCCACTTACACAAAGTCCAGTTTGATTTGGTGTATAGGGTGTTCTGAAAAAAGTATCTTCTCCTTGACAAAACCTCTTCTATTTTAGTTCTATAGACCAACTTAATGTTTTAGATCAGCAAACTAATTTTGATGTCAGATTGAGAAAACCAGAGTAAATGCAACATGTGGATTTCAAAGTATTACCTCTCTGTTTGAGTAAGCCACTCTAACATCTTGTTTTTTTGTCTTCTGGAGCCATCCAGGTGTGTGTATTGTTCCACTGCAAAGCCTGATGGAGCTTGAGTCTAAGATCACAAACTTAGCCTGACATTCTCCATGAGGGTTTTCTGGCAGAGAGCAGAAATCATGTCTTATCAATACAGTGAGGTCATGTCCCACAGAAGTATGCAACCTGAAGCCACCGTACCACCACCATCATGTTTAACCATTGGTATGACTTTGGATATCTGAAACGCTGAATTAGTTTTACACTAAATGTAATAGGACACTCCTTCCAAAAATCTCCTCTCCTGAGTGCATCCATATCGCTGGAAGACAAGCAGAAGAGTCACCGAGCATTCTTGTGTCTGCTAATATATATATATATATATATATA
>CAEGAE010074848.1:0-22415 GCA_903067095.1 Girardinus metallicus
AGCTGTTTGATTGATTTGTTGGACAGACCTGTGAAGACACTGTTGCAGTAATCAATGCGACTAAAGATAAATGCATGAATGAGTTTCTCTGATGCTGAGAAATTAGTTCTCTGATCCCGGAAATGTTCTTCAGGTGATAGAAAGCCGACTTTGGAACTGTCTTTATGTAGCTCTGAATGTTCAGGTCCATCACTACACCCAGATTTTGAGCCTGGGTAATAGCTGAAGCTGTGTGCTGACTCTAGATTAATAACTTGAGTTATGATCTAGAGTCAGCATTACCTTGTATGACTGCCAGAATTGTGTTGTATTTCTGTAATCCTGCGTTAATTTTCTAAACTAAAACTGTGGTTGATCAAAGTTGATTCGTAATTTCACAGGGAGGGATTTTTCAGGACTCTGGTTTTCTGGGTTTGGTTTTGCTTTTTATCTTATTTATCATTATGTTTTACTTCACTTAGGTTTGCCCTTAATGGTCATTTTAGTTTTATTATTTGAGGTTATGTATTGTGGTTAGAATTGTCTTATTGCTTTCCTTATTTTCAGTCCTTCATAGTTTTTCTAGTTATGTTTATTTTTTAGTTACCCTAGGTTGTGTTATTCTTGTATGTCTGAGTCTATGTCTAGCTTTCATTGGTGATAGTTTATTTTTCTTTAATCCTTCTAGTTATTCCTAATTTCAGTTTCCCTGTAATGTTTCTAGGTATGTTTATTTCTTATTTCATCACCCTAGGTTCAGTTATTCTCACATGTCATATACCTTTCTTTAGTGGTGCCAGTAAAGTTATTTATTTGTTAGTCCTTCTAGCTTCTAGTTTTTCTAGCTTTTCTTATCTGGTTACTTTAGGTTTAGTTCTATTATGTCTGCATGCCCATCTTCCTTTAGTAATCTAGGTTATTTCTTAAGTCCTTCTAGCTCCCCCTGTAGTGTTTCTAGTATTTTTGTCTGAATCTATGTCCATCTTTCATAGGATTAGTTATTCTAGTTAGGTTATTTCTTTGTTTAGTCATTCTAGTTAGTACAGCTCCATGTTCCTTGGTTCTTATTAGTATTAGCTCAGCCTTGCTTCTCTTTTGTTTATGGTTTCCCTCATGTCTTTTTCTCCCAGTTTATCAGGTTTTCTTTAGTCTTAGTGTTTCTTTAGTATTAGAAGTATTTTCAGCTCCCAGGTGTTTCCTCCTTTTGTATTCCCCAGTATATCTTCTTAGCCTCCCTGTGCCACCTTCTCCCCACCCCTCAGCTAGCTCAACACACACCTGCAAGCAGTTATCTCATCTAGCTAGTTCCATTTGCTACCTTCCAGTATTTAAGTTCCTCTATCACAACTTGCCAGTGTAACAGTGTTTAGGTTTAGGTTGTAGAATCCCACTTGCTTTATGTATCAGTGCAATGGGGAAATAGCGCCCTCTCTTTGTGTGGCTGGTTATATGTTGCTGGCTTCTGTACTCAGTGCCAGACTGTGAAAGCTGCATGAGAGGTGAGTTGCATTCTTCAGCACAGCATAGAAATGTGTTAGCAACACATAAACCATCAATTTAATTAACTTAGACAAATATGTGTAATGAATATTTACTATATGTGTGCCTGGCACCAATTTTTGTACTTTTAGTTTTGTTAATATTATAAAACACTTCATGTGCTAAGTTAAAAGCTAACAGAATGCCTTGTTGTAGTTTGCTGACTGAAGCTGAGTCGTTGCACTGATTCAAACCCCGATATGTTCTCATTCAGGTACATCATTTATTATTGTATTTTTCATTGTACATTGAGAATATGATTTTTTTACTGTAATTACGGCCAGTCTGTGAAAGCTGCACGAGAGTGTGCTGAGTGAAGCTGAGTCGTTGCACTGAATTGAACTCCGATATGTTCTCATTCAGGAAATAAACTGCCTGAACACCCAGAAACTCCTTGTCTTCATTAAAAACTACAAACTCAGAGTCGAGAGGTCACTTGGGTCGGCCCAGTACAGTGGAGTGAAGCAGAACCCGGTTCCATCAGTCAGTGATCGTCTCTCCCTTGTGTTCCTCTACATCTCCACATATTTGCAGTTAAGGACTTTGCTTTGGATTATTATGCTCTCCTTTGGCTATTCCTTTTTGTAGTTAGATTCTGATTTTGTTTCATTAAACACTCACGATCATTCCATGTTTTTGTCTGCTGCTTTTGGGTCCACCTTCTACACATCATGACAGGATTACTTTTTCACATAGGGTCAGATTGATTCAGAAATGTGTCTTTCATCTAACATGAACGTTTTATTTGACAAATGGCTTGTATTTATTCCAGTATTTTTCTGATAGTCGAATTTGTTTGTGATGACGTGACACATGGAGTCTATGGAGAACCATTTCAGCCAAAATTAAATAAATAAATATATTGGGAAAGTTACTATGCTAAATGGTTGATAATCTCACACAGTCTACCTACCTCTCTCGGAGAAAAACTGGGTTACAAATTGACACTTACCTTTTTCTCTCTTCCTCTCTCTAAAATCAGTTTTTCCTCTAGACTGGGAAAATAGGAAAATAAATGCTAATCAGGAGGGGCAGCGTCATCAATTCTATTCAAGAAAGATGGCAACCTACCACCGGCTTATCAGTGAGCTAAAGCTTAGCAACTTCTTTAAGAAAATAATGTTATGACTCATGACTATTTTTCGTGTGGCCCCTCATGAGAGTCCATGAGAGTTGGCGGCTCTCATGGACTCAGAGCTTCACCGTCAGGGTTTTCATAGTTTGAACAAAGCGGCCGCTGAAGTTGGCTTACGATTGAAACTTCGGGATACCTCCGTAGCTACCAGCTGTGATCCAACTATAAGGTGCAGACTTTTCTGTGCATCGTAAGGGAACTGCAATATCCAGAGGCAGCTCTAAGGAGCATCGAAGAATGAGTTGTTTTGCTGAGCTGAGAGAATGAGAGTGGCAAGCCTTGGAGTTCTGCATCGGAGGCCATCTTTCAGACATCCACCGCTGCTGTCCGTCCAGGAGTCCCCCGGTTGACCAGACGTTGCACGGTAAATTAACGTTGATGTTTGTTTTCCAACTACAGTCATATTTAATCAATAGAATGCTCAATTACGATCGCGGAAGGTTTTGAGTTGATCTCGGCACTGGGTGACAAACGGAACGCAGCTAGGATGCAGAGACCAGCACGTCCTCTGATCACTAAGATCCAAAACACTTTATTAAGGAAAAACAAAACAACAAAACGTGTTCAAATTACTGACCCAACAAAATTAATATTCTCAGTAATAATTGTTTCAACTAGGTCTTGCGCCATTCTGTGCATTTCGGTTCCATTACCAAAATAAAAAAAGGGACTCAAAGAGCGACTGACGAACAGAGCAGGAGTTTAAATTGGCTAATCAACCACCGTTGTGTTCAGGGTAGCGCTTGTTAACAACCGCTACCATGTCTAAGTGTCTTGTCTAAGTGTCTTCCTTCAGACTCCCAGTGGGCTCATAACTTCAGGATGACCAGAGACCCTCACCTTTCTGGAGCAGGAACACCCAGCCAAATGCACTGGTGACACATTCATTTAACAAAATCTGGCTGTTCTTATAGCATTGGTACGATCTGTTTTGAATAAACAAAATATGTTTGATTATTATGAAAGCTGTGTTTCTTCTAATCTATGTAGTTCTAATTTAATCAAATCTCATGTTTTCACGTCCAAGAGACAATAAAATGGATAGTTTGATTGGGCTTAAAATAAACTCAACATAATCTTAATAGAACAAAGCTACAAAAATAGAATACAGATTGAAAGTCTTGGACCCGTTGTATTTTTTGGCTTCATATTACACTGAAGATTCTTCAACATGACAGCTAAACAGTGAGTACCTTGTATGTACTAAAAGGTAGAAATGAACAAACATGACATATTAGGTTCTTCTTAATAGTAACCCTAACAGTTATTTTACACTGCTTGGTTTATTGAACAACAAATGTGTTCACTTATTGATGCCTTCATTTGGAAATCTGCAATCTGAAAGTGTCAGTGAAATACTTTAAACCACTCAGTCCTCAGGTCACCCTGCCCTGCATGATTCAGGTGTTTCCTTCTGTCACACACTTGGCCTCAATAAATGTCTGATTAATGAATGAGCTAATGCTTGTATCAGGTGTTCTGGAACAGACACTTTAAAATGTACAGTGTTAATGTCCTGTATAACAGTATAAATAGACAAAAGTTTTCATCTCATTGTGTTATTTTCACTCTTTGTCTGAAGTTCATCACATTTCTGGATGTTCTGTGTTTCAATTAAATGGAAGTTTTTCATCACGGCCACAACACCATGTAAACTACAACGTGTGTGTGTGCGGGCGTGTGTGTGTGTTTGTGTTGGGTTTAAGAAAAGAGGCTGCGCTGTTTGAGCACACCAGCATTTATTTTTCCTCTGATGTTTGGCTCAGCTCTTCTTTGTGGAGGTCGGCCATTTCTCTTCCTTCTTCCTGAAGGTGAGCCATCAGGAGTTCTGGTGCTGCTCACAATGCAGCCGGTTCTGCTCACCGTTCACCATGTCAGAGATTCTGGCCCCTCAGCCAGAATCTCAACAGTCATTCTTTTCCTTGACCCTTCAATAAACATAATAACAGACTACGTTGTATGTGTTATTCCTGATTCGTTTGTTAATTAAAACAGTGTCTCATGTCAAAATAAGATTAAATTTATTTCCTAAACAGTTCCTACACCTGTTCCCTCAGAAAGGCAGCGTTTGGGAATAACTAATTACATTTACTCAAATATATTTGAGTAACTTTTTGAAACACAAATGTACTTTTAGTAGTACTTATACTATGCTGAACTTTTTAGTTTTACTCAAGTAATTTTATTATGAAGCATCACTATTCTTATTTGAACAAAATTGTCATTTTGTCTTTAAAATACCAACATTTCCACTCAACTTTATATTTTGGGCCCTTTAATTGTGTAATTCTTTAGATATTAAATAACTGATAACTTATCAGTTACTCAGTACTTGAATTCACTTTTTACCAAATGCTTCTTTACTCTTGTGTAATTTCTTAGTCAGCTACTTTTTACGTCTACTTGAGTAAAAACATGTTGAAGTGCTACAGTTCTTACTTGAGTAAAATTTTTGGGTCCTCTGCCCACCTCTGGAGAACAGTAACCAAATGTTAAAGTACATATGTTGACCAAAAACAGGCAAACTAAGGTGGGCAAGTTATACATCCACAAAGAACTACTTGAATTAATACAGTCATATTTACTTAATATGCATACAGACATGTATGCATGTGGGCCACACTTAGCACACTTCAGGGATGTAACCAAGAGAGATAAAGATTGTAGCGCGAGTTTAGCTTTTATCCATTCTGCATTCTATACCTTCCCTAAAGGTACTGTAATCAGTTTCAGTCTGTTTATGTGTGATTGGCGACAGTCTCATAAAAACAGGGTAATGTAAGCTTCATAACCTTGTGTGTGTAAGCAGGTAAAAGCGAGGAAAACACAGAATCAATAACTGCATAAACCTAAATAATACCTTACTTTGTAGAACAGATATAGACAACCATTAAAAAAATACCGTCATAGTTTTCTTCAGATTTCTTCTTCATTTTAATGTTTGGTACAACTATTTTCCATGTCTTCGTGACTGTGTAGGCGACCATGAAATACAATATAAACCATACCTGCACCTGCGACAGACTGGTGACCTGTCCAGGGTGTATCCCGCCTCTCACCCGGAAAGCTTGCTGGAGATAGGCACAAGCACCTCCTGACCCCATTAAGGGACAAGGGTGAACAGAAAATGGATGGATGGATGGATGGATGGATGGATGGATGGATGGATGGATGGACCATACCTGCACACTGCTCACCTTAACGGCCTCTAAGGACGGACAGCAGCGGTGGATGTCTGAAAGATGTACTCCGATGCAGATCTCCAAGGCTTGCCACTCTTACTCTCTCAGCTCAACAAAAATAACTAATTCTTCGATGCTCCATAGAGCTGCCTCTGGATATTGCAGTTCCCTTACGATGTACAGAAAAGTCTGCACCTTATAGTTGGATCACAGCTGGTAGCTGGGAGGTGTCCCGAAGTTTCAACCGTAAGCCAACTTCAGCGTCCAAATTATGAAAACCCAAACGGTGAAGCTCTGAGTCCATGAGAGCCGCCAACTGAAACACGATCTGTCTGAGGGGCCACACAAAAAATAAAGTCATGAGTCATAACACTATTTTCTAATGGAGTTGCTGAGCTTCAGCTCACTGATAAGCCGGTGGTAGGTTGCCATCTTTCTTGAAGCAAAGTACGGTCTGATGCTAACCAACCAATTGGAGAAGTTGTAGCCTTCTCCAATTGGATGACGCTGCCCCTCATTAGCATTTATTTATTTTTCTTTTTTCCCAGTTTTGGGGAAAAACTGATAAAAGAAAAAAGGAAAATTGAAAAAGAATTAATGAAAACATTTTTTTATGAAAATGGAAAGTTTAAAAAGAATAAATAAAAATGAAAAATTGGAAAAGAATACATGAAAAAGGATAAACGAAAAAGGGATAAATTGACAAATGAAAAAGAGACAAATCAAAAAGAGATCAATGAAAAATAGTTACATTAAAAAGGAATAAATGGATAAATGAAAAATAGATGAATGAAAAAGGGTTAAATGAAAAATAGAGGGGGTCAGGAAGGTTGATACAACAACAGTAGATCTTCATGTATTGTAGCGCTAAGCCATTCAATGATTTATAAACTAACAGCAGTATTTTATAGAACTGTAGTGAGTGTTCTATCTTCCAGGTTTTAGCCAAACAACAGCAGCAGCATTCTGGATGAGCCGCAACTGAACCGGAATCACTCTGTAGACTATTTTAGTCGTCTACTCTCTCGAGAATAGGATTATAGAGGATACGCAACATCTTGCTGCAAACCTTGAAGGATATTGGCTTCCTCAATAAGTACAGTCTGCTGTGTCCCTTCTTATACATGCCTTCATCAATGCAACTAAAATTTTTCAGGTCCTCATTCTAAAGACCTCACTCTCACCAAATTTACTCTGACATTCCTTCTATTCAGGAATTCCATAGACTTGGCTGCCTAGTTCCCAGGTCCGAATTCAATGACTGCCTCCATTATTCTCAATGTTGTAGCAACAGGACTCCGATGTGGAAGCTCAGGCTTCCATCAATGTCACATTCTTTTCGCAGCCCTGGTAGCTGGCCGTTTTCAACAATTCGATCAGGGTACATGCCGGGTTTCCATGAACTGGTATAGGACCGCCGCATTTTGCTGCCCGCACATCTTTCTTGCAGTCTCTGTGATGCTACATCTCATCCAGCCACTACTTGTACAATTACTCTCTGTCTTCATCCTCACTCCTCATTTCACACTTCTTCAGCCTCTGTTTGGCAGTCTCCCACTGCCCTTTCCCTTCATATCAACCCAAAACCCAGACATCAACTCTCTTGTAAACTCACCAATTTCTGAGGGTGCCGATAAGTGGGGCCACGCCATCCTGTACCAGGGGGACAGGATGAGCTGCAATAATTTCAGCGATCCTGGCAGTTCAGTCTCCAGCCACAAACTTCTACATGTCTGCTAATTTGTGGTGGTGCAAATTAGCACCGCCACGTAAATTTCCGTGGCAAATTTACTAAAATGATATCTTCACTCTAAGTCAAGGTGAATACTCTCATTCCTGCCTTTTAACATCATCCTGATAGAGAGTTTAACTTTCTCATTAACGGGTTCATTCATGGTTTTCACCCGGACATAGATATTCCAAATTCCACCTATCATTGTCTCTATCTTCAGTCTGCTCCTTCAGGTCCAGATACAGTTGACTCATTCAGCCAAAGAAGTTAAAAAGGGTCCGACAAGACCATTAAATTCATTTGCTTAGCAGGCCAACATGCTGGGCTCTTTAAAGGAGACATCACCTGTGGATTCAAAGTACTCCTCATTCACCCAGATTTCTGGTGTTTATGGGCATGTTTCAGAAAGGAGATTTTACTTCACAATTTACCTCACTTTCAGTTGTCAAGTAGCCCGAAAGAGCAATCAAATCACTTTTCTCCTCTTGATTTTATCCACTGACAGATGTTTCAATTGACAGTTTCTGGCATTTCTTGGCTGCCTGAACTATGCAATTCATATCATTCCTCAGAAAAATCCTAGATTTCTAATATTTCATCAAAAAAAGCAGCCAGCATTACTTCTATTCAAGGCTCACACATCCTCAATCGCTTCTGCAAGGGCACATTTTTCTTCTACAATTAATCCCAAAGACTTTCAACTACACAAATGCAACTACCTCTAGGCTTGGTGGCTATTACAGAGGCAAATGGTTGAAGCCAAAATGATCCCAAGAGTTCCTTTCTCTTGCACTTTTCGAACTTACCCCATCATTATTGTAGCAAAACCTGTGGTGTTATGAATGGCATAAGAAGTCTACTCTCATTTATTCAGACTTACCCTGGTCTCAGTCTAACATCAGTTCCAGCTTAGAGGAGCTCACATTCCAGTAACTCAGAACATCGCTGATGTTCTGTCACTTTCTTCAAAAATTCTGACTCTTCGCTCCAGATTCAGAAACGCATCAGTCAGTTCCATTGTTTTATTCAATAATATCCAACCGACTCCCCTGTTGTTCCATCTCCTCAAGCACAATCCTTCATTCATCCATGCTTTTCAGATATTGTCTATCACAGTCATAGCATTCAGATAGTACCCTCCAGAGAAGTCAACTGATTGGTTAGCTGTCTTTCATTCAATTAATCTCTTCCATCCTAATTCCATCCTCAACCCATATGAGCCAATTTTTATGTTCAGACCAGAATTTTGGCAAGCGTTTCATCTCAAGGTCCACACCTCATCTCAGAATTCTGAAATCCAGCCACTTGAATCTGGTTCTTCTGTCATCTCAGTCTAGACTTTTTAAGATCGCTAGACCATTATTCTCTCTCGCATAGGAGCTCCCTTTTTAGCATCCAGTCAGGCTAACTCCAATCAGACGATTCAAGTTTTAGGTCACTAGTTATCCCAGGTGTACCGTTCATGCATCCGCAACGACCTCAGTGATTTATTACTAGCTCTTTATCTCCTCTGTTCAATTTAAATCAGACTCTTTTGGGAGTCCTATCCAGGCTCGAGAGCATAAGAGGAACCATTTCCTGAAGACCAAACCCCCACTCAGAGTCTTCACTTCCCAAGCCCTCCATCATTGTCCCCTGAAAACCAAATCAAGATCATTCATCCCTTCATCTCGTCATCCCCTCATTATTCCTCCCTTCATCCCTTATCCCCTTATCCCTCTGTCCCCTTGTCCTTTCATCCCTCATCCATCAATAAATCTTTAAGCATATATCTTTGTGGCGTGGTCCTTGCTAGTGAAATGTTGTGAATGTGTTAACTTAAGTTTTGGGAGTCGGGTTACTCCTAAACCACACCTCTAATTTTCCAGGCTGCCTATTTATATTCTGCTCACCCACTCATCTCAGTCTGTTAATTTTCGTGAACCCCACCCTTCCTTACCCTTTGCCGCTTTCATTTCATCCTTCTTCATTCATAACCATGTTTTGCTTCTTTTTGCTGCAGGTTTTGTCTGGGGGTCCTATGTGGGCTCTGGAAAATAAGAGGAACTGTGTCCCAGAGACCAAACCCCCACTCAGAATCTTCACTTCCCAAGCCCTCCATCATTCTCCTCAGATAACCAAATCAAGATCAATCATCACTTCATCTCATCATCCCCTCATCATTACTCCCTGCATTCCTCATTTGGTTAAAAGGCATAACCAAAGAGGAATATATAATATGCAAGCATTTAACATTTATTAAATCTTTTATTTTAAACAATATTCCAATATTTTTCACAACTTTATTTCTAATATATTCAACATGAAGCTTCCAACTGAGTTTATTGACTATAATAATCCAGACAAATTTTGTCTCATAAACTCGATCAATTGCAACTCCATTTGTGCATAACATTACATTATTATAGAACCGATTACCAGAAAATACCATGAATTTATTTTTTCCTTCATTTAATAACTTATTGTAATCAAACCATGTTTTCAACTCTTTATCTACAGTTTTTATTATTTCATCCATACCCTCATCCATTCATCAATAAATCTTTAAATATATATCTTTGTGGAGTGGTCCTTGCTAGTGAAATATGTGTACCATTAGAGTGCTGGAGAGGGGAAGGTGGGGGGCGGATGGACAGCGTATTGCAAGAAGGAGGAGGAGGTCTGACTGTAAGCTAACTTCTGCTGCCCCTCCAGACATGCTATTTTATTTATATAATTATAAGTAATTTCCACTATCAGTTATGTTGTGTCTACCAGAGGATTCCTCTCATTGATGACTTTATGTTGAAGCACTGAGGAGTTATAGTCATTTGAAGTTTGAATATCAGATGTTGTCCAAGTGTGCCATTTAGAGACGCCAAATGGAAACTCCGAATGGCACACTTGGACAACACCTGCATATCCTCAAAAATAATCATGTCCAAAATGGCATTTCTTTTTTGTGCTATTTTGATCAGTCTTGAAATCTACGAGCAGAATACTTTTTCTACAGATTTATTGTATTTTCCATTCCATACATTCAACACTCAATGTACATTTACAAGAAATAAATATGAAAAATCTGGGTGAAGCAAAGTTTTCAAATTTTTTTTGTGTTACAAATGTAATAGCTACAAACTACTTGCAGTTAAAGTATTTTGACTGCAAAAATAGAAAATTTAGCTTGTCATCTTCAAGAGACCAAGCTTTTGCATATACTCCAAATTGTTCAAGTGCAGCAACTGATTTAATTTGGGTATACCTTTTTAGCTGTTTTTGGTGATTTAGGGAGTGAGGGTTAAGGGGTTAATACTGTCTTCACAATAGTATTCACAATGCTGTTTAGTATTACAATTGAAATTGGTCTGCAGGTCTTTATCAGTTTCTAAATCATAAAATTTAAGATCAAAACACTTAAATTCTTTGTACTTTGACTCATGACTAAATGTTATGTTCTTCACCTCCATCAGTATGTTCAGAACTAAAAGACAGAAATACATAGAAAAAAGCAAAGAGACCCATTCCCTTAAATACCAAGTTAATTTTCTGTTCATCTATATTTCTACAGCTCCACAAGCTTTCTAATGGATATATCCTTAGCTTGTTCAGGAGAACCATTAAGTTTTATCAGTGTCTTACAATTCCTAGTACATGTGGCCTTTATTTTCCCTCCCTTTTTAGTATCCTGGCTTGGTAAGTAATATCTCCATTCTTCTTTGTGAGGTGTTCGTTCACAAACACATCTGTTCCCTTTAGTTCTTTTACACCTTTTAGTAGTGCAGTTTTGTGTTTTGTACTCACAAATCGAAGGATGATATTTGGTCTTTTCTTCCTTTTATCCAAATTTCTATTTGGCTTTTGCAGCATTTTATAACAAGCAGTAATAGTTTTAGTGCTGCTGAAGAACTTGATGACTTGCTGCTCAAGACAAAGTTGTTCATCTGGTGGTGCATCTTCCCCTTCATTGTCTTTTGCTGTTGTCCTTGCGTATGTGCAATCTTGATTACACATTGCACTCGGATTACACAAATTATTTTTTGGCCTCCCCCAAACCTTGGCCCTGGACTACTGCTAAGATATTTCATAAGTCGGGCCCAGAAACTAGCAGGAAAATTATTCCTGTCATCTAATATTGTTTTGAAAGATCAATAGTTGTTTGCAAGTCAAGCTAGATTGATTAACATTGACTTTCTCGTGCATTCAACTCCATGCACAAGCAGAACTAAACTTAACAGGTGAAAACCGAGTGGAGCCTGAGATAAAGTCAGGCTGTCAGTCCATATTAAAACACTGGAACAAATATCCTGTTGAGTGACAGGGAGCTGGCTCAATGCAAACACATTACAACTGTTGCAGTTGTTCATCAGTGAGCCAGTGTTTACGTGTGTGTGTATATTGTCAGTTTACAGGTCTCCTGGGTCACTGAACTGGACAGACAAGACACATCACTGTCACCACATGGCTGGTCTGTCAGTCAGCCAGTACGGCCATGACAGGCATGAGTAACACGTTTTAGGTTGGACACTAACACACTGTGACATATGCTCTGTTACACACAGGTTGCCCACTCAGTTCCTGCACTAATTACAGGCGCACGAGTCTTTGGTGAAATCTCAACAATTTAATAAACAAGTAAATATAAACAATTAAGTAAGTGTGGAGGAAATGCCTGAATCATTGTCTGTGTCTCGATTTAATCAGAAATGTCTCTCATGCATTGATCATGAAGTAGATCTGGTTAAATGCTGCAAATTGAGTACAGAAATTGAAACAACACTTATTAGGATGACAAATTAAGTATTTCGTGTAGAAAAACTTCACAACTCATTGGTTTGTCTTAATCAAGTCTTAGAGAAAAAAATGGTCTACTTGTATGAAGTATTTATATCTCTATCATATAAATACTTTTTGGTTTTGTCTTTCTGTTCATTTGGATATTTTGTGGAGAAGTTGTTGAAAATATAACAGCAGGATGATAATGAAATACGGCAGGCATTTGTAATAAGTTTATCAGTGCATGATTCTTTTCATTATGGGATCATTGCAGAACACGATAAAACACAAAATATTAAGGATCTGGGAAGTATCCTTGAAGTTCAAGGAAGATTTCTTCATAAATTGTACAAAATCACTTTGAAAGGAACCTCTTAGATCCATAAAAGTGTCATGAAAGTACCTGGTAAGTTACAGAAAGTAACCTAGAACTTTGATAAGTTTTGCCTAAGTTTCAGTAAATGGATGTAAGAAAGTTCCTGTAAGTTCCTTAAAAGTACATTTTTCCCCTAAGAGTACTCATAAAATTCAAGGAAAGTAGTTAACCCTCCTGTAGTCTTAAGAGACGGGGTCATTTGGATCCCACAAAATTTTTGTGGGATCCAATTGACTCCGACTCCCTTTTTACATAGGCATTCTAAAAAAATCTATTTTATTTCCAATCAAAAACCAGTTTGGGTTTAATGAAAATAGTTTCAAGTCTAAATCAGCCAGTGGTATGAATACATTTTGGGTTAGTATCTAGGATCTAGTATTTTTCAACACCACATGCCATGTGCTTCTTAGATATTTTAACAAATATGAGATTGTGGAGGGAATGCTATGTGATCAAAACGCTATAAAATAAAAGTTTAAATGAAATGTAGTCTGAAGTACAGAAATATTCAAAATTGTTCCAGGAAAACAATCTATTAGCAATTCATAAACTGGTGGAACAATCTACCAGAAGCTCTGCATTTTACACACATGCTGTTTCTGCTCTGCTTTCCAGCTGCATGTTAAATCTGTTCTTATATTTAATTTGAATTCACATTTTCCAAAGCAAAGAACCATTTTTTGTGAGGAGGCTAAAATTTGTGTACAGCTGCAAAACTGTTTCTGTCTCATTACTTTAATTTTGCTGTTCATTTTGTTTTAAATTAAGTTGAGACTTCTTCTTCATTAGCTACCGGAGCAATTTAGGGTTGACTGTAAAATTTTATTGATCAACGTTTGCTGCTCTTTTTTTCTCCTTAGAGTAGCCTAACTGCATTACTTGTACCACCATAACTGCAATGAAACACCAATAGGAGTTCTGTTGGATATAGTCGAGGAGATGTTTTGGAGAGTCTTTTTATGTCCCTTCAGTCTCATGACTCTGTAACCTCTGTCATTATTTGTGTCATAATCTTCCCAAATGAGTACACAAGCCTGGCTAATGTTCATTATCTCCTGTTCTCACATTCTCACAGAATAAAACTCAATATTCTGAATATTTTATGAGCCCATAGAAGGGTCATTATTCCTGGGGTAACCCAAGCAAAATAAAAAAATCTCCAAAAGGCCATTTAACCCTCCAACACTGTGCTGGAAATATTGCAAAAATGCCTCCTACCATTACGGATTCATTCCTTAATGGTAGGAGGCATGGTAGAACAACAGAGAAGGACATAAAAAACAACTTCCAAAGACATGTATTCTTTATTGCGGTTTCTAAGTAATTTTATGTACTTTTATACCAAATTATTTTTAAGTTAATCTAAATTTCTAGAAATGGCATGGACTAAACCATGCCAACAAAGTGAATCTGAGATCAAATTGTAATATACTAAAAAGAAAAACTGCCATTTAGTTATTTTATTTAAAAAAATTATTTAAGTCATTTCAAAATTGGATGCACAGTTAAAGCATCTGCCATATTTCTGAAGGATTTAAGTCCAAGCAAAAGCAACAAACCAGAAACAAACTGGTGTTGAGCTGCACATAATAGTCCTGCAGTGCAAAACAGCAAATCATTTTTAACTCCATTCCTGCAGAACAATGGTTTAGTGATTTTACATTATACTGTATCTGTGACCAATGTGTTCACCAGCAATTGTCGCCAAAAAACAATGAGCAGCATTAAAATCCATTTGGAGCTACATTTCAGGCTATGGAGCACATTCTTAGTTAATGAGTTTTATTTCAGGTATCGAGTTCAGAAAAAAAAAAAAAAATCTGGTTAGCATTTTGACAGTGCTGGATTTCCAGCAGCTTGTTACAAATATAATCTTCACTATAATTTTCTTTTATTGAAAAAACTTTGTGATTGAGTTGTAGAAATTGAGAAAAAAATAAGTTACTGGTTTCAAAATGCAGAAAAAGTACAATTTCTGATGTCTGATTATTTGTGGGTATTCTTTTATTGTTGATTCAGTTTTAACTAAGAATAAAATGCAAGAATACAGCTGATGATTTAGGATTTATTACTTAAAGTTGATATACTGTGAAGGTTTTTGCTTTGTTTGGGTGAACAGAAATTTGGGTCGCATCACCCATGACAATCAGGACTCACATCAGACCAACGTGTCCATTTCATTCAGGCAGCCACCTGGCCCTCCTTCCGTCTGACTCAACATCAGGTCAGCTCAGATTAGCTTCTAGTGAGGACAAAAAGAGTGAATTGAAATGTATTTGCAAGACCTGCAAATGTTGCTTTTCGTTTGCTTGAAGGAACTTGTTTTCAGTAGCAGATGGGTAACATAAGTGAACAGTGCCATAATCGCCTGCAAAATCCTCCTAGGTTTTAGCAGAATAATGGTAATTTCTGATGAATTGAAGGCAGGTGGTATGTTCTATCGAATCCACACACTACTGGTGGTCATTAATCACGGTTCTAAATAATAATTTTCTTCTGACTGATTTAAAGTTGAAGTTTATTTTTAAAAATGGAATAATATATTCTTTTCATGAGTACAGGGGTTGAAAGAGAAAGGATTCCAGGATTCAAGGATTTTTTACACATGTAGTTAGCTTGTGGTACGAAATTTGGACTCAGGTCCCCGATCAAAAAAATCCACCACAAAAAATAAATAAATAAATTTGGTGCAGCCCGAGTTCAGGAATCTGAGGGCTGAAGGGAAGAAACTGTTCTTCAGCCTTCCTCCAGCGGCTGGAACAGTCTATGTGCAGGATGGGTGGAGTCCTTCATCGTGCTCTGTACAGGTCTGAGGGGGAGGAAAGGCTGCTTTCCTGGTGGGCCTTCCTGACCAGACGGGAGGTGTTGGTACTCCAAGTGAGTTCACTGGATATATGCACACCCAGGTACCTGTAGCTGGAGACCACCTCCACAGTTGCTCCTCTGATGTAGAAAGGCTGATGAAGATCCTTGTCGCTTCTGAAATCCACCACCACCTCCTTGGTCTTCTTCACATTGATGCAGAGGTTATTTTTTCTGCACCAGTGCACCAAGAGTTCCACCTCCTCTCTGTATATGGACTCATCACTGTTCATGATGCATCCCACTACTGCTGTGTCATCGGCAAACTTCACTATGTGACAACTGGAGTGTCTTGCCAAGCAGTCATATGTTAGCAGAATAAAGAGGAGGGGTCTCAGCACTCAGCCCTGTGGCGAGCCAGTACTGAGGGTTATGGAGGAGGAGATGGTGTTGTGGATTCTGACAGACTGAGGTCTATTGGTCAGGAAGTCCAGAATCTAGTTCCCCAGTTTAGAACTCAGTCCAAGAGAGACGAGCTTATGCACCAGGGTCTGTGGCATGATGCTGTTGAAGACTGAGGAGAAATCCAGAAATAGCACACGGATGTAAGAGTTTCTGCTCTCTAGGTGGGTGAGGGCTGTGTGGATCACAGATGAAATGGTGTCAGCAGTGGAGCTGTTCTTCCTGTAGGCATAGTGAAGGGGGTCCACATTGATGTCGATGGAGTCCTTGATGTGGTTCATGTCTAGCCTCTAGCACTTCATGACTACTGATGTTAAGGCTATAGGCCGGTAGTCATTTCAGGCTCATCACTGCGGAGCACTAGGGGACAGGGACAATAGTGGCAGTCTTTAAGCAAGTGGGCACAGATGACAGTGACAGTGAGGTGTTGAAGATGTCCTCCAAGACTTCAGACAGCTGATGTGCACAGTCACTTAGTACTTGCCCTGGGATGATGTCGGGACCTGCAGCCTTACGGGAGTTGATTTTCTAGAGGGACTTTTTCACATGTGCCTTGGTCACACAGAGATGAGTGTCACCAGTTGGTGGTAGTAGTCTGGTGCTGAGGTAGATGTTAGGATCCTCAAAGCCGGCATAGAACTTATTGAGTGCATCTGGAAGTGAGTCTCTGGATCGACTGCTACTGAACTGTCCATCTGAGAGGGACAAACCAGATGTGAGGAAAGAACCCAGGAAGAGTAGGTATAAAAACTGGGGATGACCACGAGGTGGCTGAGCCAACTCAACTGGGTCCCCTGGTAACACATGAGCTGGCTTCAAATGGTCTACCGAAATACTCTTCTGATTAACTCCACCAAAAAATCCTTAGTTCTACTCTCCAAAACACAGAATGCACCACTTTAAGGAAGTTGAATTGGTGAACTATGCGAGTCATGGTGGATAAACACATACTTTGGCACAAACACTTGTGGAAGGCAGTGATGTTCTGCGAATGGGGCAAAAGATCTAGATTCCCCATTTAGAACTGTTCAGAGAACGTTGTACTTCCGTCCCTCCATCACAGCAGCCATGGCATCAACAGGCTACGACTCTCCTTGAGTCATACCTAGTAAAAGTGCATTTATACTGTAGTGTCTGGAAGCCAACAAAATCCAGTACGCTTTTTTAGCCAGGGAGCGATAATCCTTTGTATGGTTAGCGAGGAGCTGGCCAACGAACAAGTGGAGGAAGCTGGCGCAGAAACTGGTGCATAAAAAGGAAGGAAACATTTCTCGAGCCAAATAACGCCAACATGTTCTCCATCAGCTCGGAGGGCTTGCAATTTCTGGCAAGAAACTGGGTCTGAAACCACAGCTGGCAGAGAATCAGCTGAGAAGCGAAAAGTCCCTTAAGTTACTGGAATTATAACAATGTTACTAAAGGATTAATAGAGGGGTGCTTTGTGATGACATCATGAATTTGGAGTTGCCGAAAGAGCAGGAATATTTCAAAGAGAGGACCAATTTCAAGGCATTAGATATCAAAGTAAAATTTCATTTTAGTCATATTTGAAATAGCATTTTCATAAGAAATAAAGAAAACATATTTACTTGTTTTTCCATATATATTTTTTCTGTGCCTGCAAATCACATATGAATACTACGTCCCTGTTAAATAAATAAATGTTTTCTTGGAGTGGTAGTTGGTGAACGCTTGGGGGTGGAACAATCTTTAAGCTGAGTACACTTTGTGAGAAAAATGTATTCTACTTGAAAATTTCTCTAGAGTCTAAGCTATTGAATCACCGATCAAAAATAAAATCCCCACTTTAACCAGCGCAGTGTTTGCTGTTCTGCAGCTTTGTGTGTTGACACCAGTTGATCGCGCAACTCTGAGGATAATCTCATCCAAGAATGGAAGGAACCTCATACAGGATGTCTTCTGAAATCAACTTTTGCATCATCTGCGCCGCTGTTTGCTGTTCCCTGTTGAAGGTCATGTGTGGTCATGTGTGAGTTTTGTTGCATTTGGATGTTTATCATAAGGGTGTTCCAACTGGAGGTCACTTTGAAATGGAATAGATTTTTCAAGATCGCAGCCAAGACTGTAGGGAAGGTTAATTCATTAATCACAGCTAAATGCCACTGTCTGCCTGTCCCCCCTCATACTCCCCTACCCTTTTTTAACCAACTTACACCCATAGATAATATCATTGATTGATACTAATAATTAAGTCTCAGTCTGTGCAGTAGAGCATGGAGTATCAATGAGTGGGGAGGCTTTAATTACTATGTAAAGACTCATTAGGTTAATGCCATTCTGTGCTCTGTGGGGCAATACATGTCTTCCTCCAACTGTGACCTTTTTTCTCTCTTTCTTTTTTTTGCAAACCAAGTCCCTCCTCCCTCCTGCTGTTATTTGCCATGTACAGTCCACTTTATCTGCTGATTCAGTGCTGCAAAATGTCAGTTAGATTTCACTTGGAAAACATTTTTGGCAGCCAGAAGAAGGACAAGGAAAGGGAAACAAACTCATGACTGCATGACTTACTGTGTCTGTTGGTTGTACTTGCATTGGTATATGCCTTGACTTTGTCTTTTTCACATGCAAACCACAAGTCATACCAGCGCATCTGCATCACAAGCAAAAAATAGAGGACATGCCAAGTTATTTTACCCTCCACCCACTTATATACCATGCAGAAATGAGCTGATGCACTTTTACCACCCCAGAGGGCTATTTTTATCTTGTTTTTTTTTTCAAACAATAGTCTGTGGCATGTTAACTTAAATAAATGTGTCATCCACTACTGTCTGGATCACTCTCTTTGTGTCTGTTGCCAGTTATTACAGGAGAACAATGACAGCTGCTGGCTATACAGTTAAAGTTCCTGTAAGAGCTTATGGAGAATTTGTCCACTCTCAAATGAGGAACATAGTCAAAGACAAAAACATACAGAAGGTTAAAGAGCACTTAAAGGAAAAGTTATTCTTATCTGCAGTTGCATCTTGATTTAAAACCTGATCTCAGAAGCTGAAGACAGTTACACAAGTTCATGTTCCCACTCAGAAGCATTATTCACATTTCCTGTGGCATATTACTAGACGTCAGTGCCATCTTGTGGTCCAACAGATCCCATCAAAAACATTACATTCTTGACCGGCAGTGGCTGGAGGAAGAATTTATGTAAAGAAACAAACTTCATTGTGTTGTATTGGAAATTTTATTACTAACAAAGTAGTGCAGAAATGAGGTGGAAATTAAATCACAGTTTATAAGAGATTACAAAAAAATACATGAAAAGTGTTGCATTTGTTGTCCATGTATTGTCCAAGAGAACAAGCATATCCACTTATCAATAATTAGGATCGAAGGATTGGATGATATAAGTCCACCGTTACCAAGTCAAAGCTATGCTACTAGGTGATGTATTAGATGATAGTTGTTGTGTCAGTTTGAATAAAAACACACTTTTATATTACATCTTATCTTGGCTTCTATTGACCTTTTACTGATAACTGGCCAAAAAGTATTTAAACACAGGGGAAGATACTATGACATTAAAAATATAAAAGTTATCATGTTTTTGTTATTTATGTGAAACAATTGCTCATACTAAGATCAAACATATTGACATGTTCATCTTGTACATCAATTTTGTTTTTGTTTCAGTATAATGGCTTTAGATTTGTGGATTCAATTTATTCAGCAGGTCTTTATTAAAATCCATTGTGCAGTGTCTTGTGGAGCCAAAGAGCATCTCAGAAATGTGGTATTTCAATGACATTTATCCAGACAGAGCAGCGGCAGCCCTCTGTAAACAGCTGACAGGAATATATTTTTAGAAGTGACCTCGAAACAAGAACAAAATGCAAATAATGGGAAAGGAATTAATGAATTTCTGATGGGCTCTGGCAAAACAAACAGGAAAAAAGGATGTCTCATAAATTAAGATTTTCAATCTTAGTCAGCAGACAGAAAAGTAATAACACAGAGCTCCATGCAGGGAGCCATGTTTACTCTATCATTTTCCACAATGGCTTTCTTCATCTATGGTCATGAGCTTGGTGGCCAAAATGAGTTTTCTCCATAGGGAGACTGGGCTCTCCGTTAGAGATAGGGTGAGAAGTTCGGTCATCCAGAAAGTCAGAGTAGACCTGCTGCTCCTTCACGTCGAGAGGAGCAAGTTGAGGTGGATCATGCATCTGATTAGGATGCCTCCTAGACGCTTCCCTGGTGAGGTGTTCCGGGCACGTCCCACATGGAGTAGGCCCAGGTGAAGACCCAGGAAATTTTTCTCTGTTGGCCTCGCAGTTCTTTGGGATTCCCCTGGAGGAGCTGGAACAAGTGGCTGGGGAGAGGGAAGTCTAGGCTACTACCCCGCAACCCAACTCCAAATAAGCGGAAGAAAATGGATGGATGGGTGGATGGATGGATGGATTGATCAGGAATTTAAGTCTCATCATTGGGCTTGGTCATTTTATCTGTTGGCTTTACACTACATACCATCCTCTGGAAAACTACAAAAGCAAAATATTACTTTTTTTATTCCTACTGCACACTGATAATATTTAGATATCACATAAGACAAAAAAATTTTGATCTCAGTTTTAGTTTTGTGCAAAAACTGATTGAACTCCTCCTCTGAACAGTGGCGCAAAAAAGTGGGTATGCACTAGAGGGGCATGCACTAGAGGGGGTGCAAAAACGATGTGGAGAATTAGGTCGGAGCAGCTAAGCTCTGCAAAGGCCTATTGTAATCGTAATGTTTCTTATTAGGCCCAAGCAGCAATGCGCTGCAAAGGCCTATTGTAATCGCATGTTTTATATTTGCAATGTTTCTTATTAGGTCAGAGCGGCGAAGCACTAGCGAAGGCCTATTGTAATCGCAATGTTTCTTATTAGTATTTTTCCGCCACTTAGCATGGCTTTTTGGGGCCTTTAACATACTAAAAAACTCACCAAACTTGACCCAAAATTATCCCCCAGAGGAAAATGTTGTGATTCCGGTGGAATTGCAAGTGGGCGTGGCCAAACTGCTCTACAGCGCCCCCTAACGTGAGTTGGGGGAAACTGTAGGTCGTAGAGATCTGAAACTCTGTATGTAGGTAGATCCCCCCCAATCAAGAAAAAAAGTCTCTTGGAGGTACCCTTTAAAGCAGCTATTTTGGGTCAAAGGTCAAATTTTGGCCATTTTTCACTTTTACTCACGTCGAACTTTAACGAACTCCTCCTTGACATTTTGACCTATTGACATCATTCTTGGTCAGAAAGCCCTTAAAAGTTACCAAAAGAATTGACTTTTCATATATGTTCAGGGGGCAGGTGGCGAACTTGAGGTACTCGTCAAAACAAACGATGTAACTTTCACATCAAAAGGTCAATTGGCACCACACTTGCCATGAGTGATCCTGGTTGGGTCAGCCAAGCCCCGCCCCTTATAACAGGAAGGGACTTTTTTTCACTTGGAAAACTATGTCTCTGGCTCTCTTGACCTAATCAGGATGATCTTGTGTCAGATGACCGATAAAACGTTGGTCTCACTTGCCTCAAAGCGCCAAGCGTTTGCAGTGGAAGGCGTGGCGGCGCAGCGAAGTCACAAGTTACGCCGCTGGCATACGTTTGGCTGAAGATTCCACATGTTTCAGCCCAGATGCATTAAACTCACTGAGATCCATCCTTGGCCACCCACGACAGGAATCCAGTGGAATATTAGGAGGGCGTGGCGGAATTCCTGCGATTTCACAGATTGTCCATTTTTCACTTCTTTTGCTGAGATAAAGCGTTTTTGGCCTCTCGCCTTCATTTCCAATGAAACACAGGTTATAGACTTGTTTCAACTTTAAAACTACCAGATATATTTATTTTCAGCATTTCTTAGCCGTTCCACATATAATAATGCCGAAAATTTACTTTAGAGCTACAATTTCACAGATTGTCCATTTTTCACTACATTTTCTGAGATAAAGCGTTTTTGGCCTCTCGCCTTCATATCAAATGAAACACAGGTTGTAGACTTGTTTCAACTTTAAAACTACCAGATATATTTATTTTCAGCATTTCTTAGCTGTTCCACATCTAATAATGCTGAACATCTACTTTAGAGCTGCGATTTCACAGATTGTTCATTTTTCACTACATTTTCTGAGATAAAGCGTTGTTGGCCTCTTGCCTTCATTTCCAATGAAACACAGGTTGTAGACTTGTTTCAACTTTAAAACTACCAGATATATTTATTTTCAGCACTTCTTAGCTGTTCCACATCTAATAATGCTGAAAACTTACTTTAGATCTGAGATTTCACCGATTGTTCATTTTTCACTTCTTTTGCTGAGATAAAGCGTTTTTGGCTTCTCGCCTTCATTTTCAATGAAACACGGGCTGTAGACTTGTTTCAACCTTCAAGCTGCCAGATATATTTATTTTCAGCACTTCTTAGCTGTTCCACATCTAATAATGCTGAAAACTTACTTTAGA
>CAEGAE010074863.1:0-13887 GCA_903067095.1 Girardinus metallicus
TACTTATTGTTTCATCCTGGAATTTTAGACATTATCCTTTGGACAAGTTTTTATTTGGGACATTATAATAAATTGCTGTGTAGGAAATTTTCCTCGTGTGAAAGATGTTGAGTCGAAACTGAATTTGTACTGAAATTGATTAATCTGTTGTCTATTACGAGTTAGAATTCAGATTACCAGGGTGCACAAAAAAAGATTTAAATCTGGCCAAGTATTATTATTATTTCTTGTATTTTATTGTATGTAATTTTATTTTCTTAATTGTGTGTCTTGTACAACTGTCTGTCAATTTTATGGTTTATGTCACTAAAGCCAGTTATACTTTAAATTCATCCAACTGCCTTTGTGTGTCATTTAGACACTCCACTGTGCTATATACTGTGACGTATATTTTTAAGGTTTGACAATAATGCCTTTGCCTGTTAGGCAAAAACAAAGGAGCCAGTGTTGCTGTTTTCTTTTTGTTTTTTTTTAATCAATTTCGCCCTGGCATATAAAAACAATGTTTTTGCTGCATGGTGTGAATGAGGAGTGTTGGTCTCCTTTTTATGCCACCGTGTCATCTGTTGGGAAGTTGTTGTTTTTTCTGTGGGAAAAGATGGATATTAAGACATGAGAGTGTGTGAAAAGTGTGAATTGCCTGAGTCTCACCCTCAGTGCTTGAGATGAGAGCCATGCAGTTTCTCCACTCTGAGAGGATTGACTCTTTTAATCTTCACAAAACAAAACTAGAAATATCCACCATCTGCTTACTTGGGTAGGCAAGTAATTTTGGAAGGGCTCCTGTTGTAAGACTGGGAAGAAAAAGTTACGTAACATAATATTTCCTACGTGTTGAGTATGTACCTTCTCTGTTTTCTCTGGGTACTGTGGTTTGTTGTAAAGTTTCAAAATGTCTGCTTGGTTTCTATGTTGCTCTAAATATTCTCAATGTGACTTAGTGTGTGCAAAATTTTCATTGTTGCATATCTCCCTACCTCTCCTGGTCCTATAATGGAGAAGCCTGCATCTTGACTTGTGGGATAGACTTCTACCTTCCCCCAAACCCTCAAACAAGATTAAATACTTAGATTCCCAACAGAGAAGCAAATGCTTTCCTCATAAAACAATGATAGCCTTTAAAACATTTAAATCAGTCTGAGATCTTGTAAGCGTTTGCAATATAACACTATACCATTTGCTTCCTAGCAGGACTGGAGCTTTAAAATGCCTGCTGTGTTGCTACAAAAAAGTCACACATGAAGGTCATGTCTGATGTGGAGAACCTCTCAGTGAAGAAATACTATTTTTTAAAAGACATTAATTTAACACCCACTAAATATATTTCAGTGCTAGACTAATAATAATTACACTATTGCAGTTCTGTTCCTATGTCACATGGAGTATGCAGCTTTATGTTACCAACTCATTGTTTACCATACTTATGTTACTTGTACACGTCAAACAAGTAAGGCTGACAGTATTATGTATTATGGCCAGATAATACTTGGTGTAACTTAGCAGTAAATGTAAGATGGAGCAGTATGGTGCTTAATTTCTAGACAATGGCTGAGGAAGATGCTTTTCCTGCTGCACTGACGCAGTTTATCAAATATGTTATCAGTTGAACAGAAAGAATTGGGCCTCTGTCACCATGGTATCTGTGTAGAACAGTTGTGTCTGATTAAAAGGGATTTGTCTAATAATCCAGCAAGGAGTTTTACTGACTAAGCATCGACAATTCACTGATGTAATGAGTCTGTCTCTTACCCATTTTCTGCTACTCTGTGTTATGAAAGCAACGGATAATTAGCTATAGTGCATTCAAATACTGCTTGATATTGGAGTTCAATAACTGTCAGACTTTAAAACTGTTGTAACCTTTTATGTAAATATGTTTTTTTTTATATATATATATATATTTGTTAAAACTGTAATTTGTCATGAGAGTATAGCATGATAGATAATCTGTGAAAAATCAAGCTACTCTGTCTCTGCAGAAGTACGCCAATCTTGGTTGGAAATAAACAGAGCCAGGAGGAATGTCTTAGCACTGTCCATCATGCTCTGTATGTGCTGCTCACATCCTCCACTTTGAGCTCTGCTGTGCTGTAGCGTTTCCCCACTGCAGAACCTGCTGTGAATGCACAGCCTAGTTAGTCTGTTTGATGGCAGTTTTCTTGTAATGTTGGGTTGTTTTTTCGCTAATAACACAGCTTAAGGGAAACGGCAATCTTGAGCTTACACATGCTTTTTGTACATCAAAAAAAGCTAAGTAAAAAAAGAATATATATATATATATATATTCTCAATCAATTACTTGTTGTAATACTGTTAATAAACTCTGGTTGATTTTACATTCTGCATCCTCTTGTGTGATTCTGCATGGTGGTCAGGAAATTGCATCAAAACCTGATACTCATTTTGCCAAGAAATACCAAAAGATGCAAAATCCTTTTCCAGTGCAAATTGCGGTGCCCCGCTTTATCAAAATACTGTATACTGTGTGTCAGGAATGCTTTATATTTAGCAGCAGGGAGAAGCAAGTATTGGAACAGAACAGGCCATCTCCTCCTCAGAGGCTGAAATTGTTTCATGGACAATGAGCTACCTTTTTTATGACCAAGAGCCAGGAGAGGAGATGAAACGACTGATGCTATTTGGTTTGGCGTCAGCTTGCAGTTCAGGAGTGTATGTGAAATAATCTTCTTTCCTGTCTCTGGAGAACTCTCATGCTGAAAGAGACAGTTTGCAGAAGACTTTTGACAAGCCAGCAGAAAGACCGTTAAAGAACATTGGTTTCTTGGACAGTTTTTTTTTTTTTTGTTTGTTTGTTTTTTTAAACATATTTTTATCTTAAGTTAGAACTGTGGGTAAAATAGATGTGAAAAGCAGAATGGTAGCATAATAATTATTAATAAAATAAATTCTTTGAAAAAAAAAAGAAAATAAACTAGGTTAATATTTTCTAACAATATCCATACCCTCTGAACTATCCACAATTTATAACATTAGAACAACAGACTATATACACACCGGCGTGTATATTATAGACTAACATGTGACAATTGTTACATTTGACAATTGTGACACTGTTGTCAAGTGGAAGAAAATGAATACATGCCTAGTAAACTTTTTTAGATGCATGATGTGAAAAATGTGGTGTGTATTCAAATTCGACCCCTGAGTCAGTGCTTCAAAGAACAGCCTTTTAGCACAATTACAGCTTGCAGTTTGTAAAATTAACATTTTGCCCATTCATTTTTGTAAAATTGTAGAGTTCTTCAGATACGATGGAGAGGTTTTATGAACATCAATTTTAAAGTTGGAAACAAATTCTCAAGAGTCTGGGTGGGTGGTTGGCTGGAGGAGTGGTTGTCAAATCATGGCGTAAGTTTTATAGGAGATGAATAAAGAGGGAGAGAAGTTGCCTCCCATTTGTTAAACCCCTAAGGCTTAGTTTACTTGACACCGCTATCTGAAAACTGGTATTTCTGTATATTGTTTGGGAAAATGTTCCACATTTAGACATTGACACAAGGTTTGTGGTTGTAACATGGAAATAATCAGGTTGAACTTTTAGTAAGGTGCTGTACATGTCATAACAGCAGATGCAGTATTTTTACTTAAAAAATACACTTTTCTTATCTTTCAGAATAAAACATTTATTACTATAATAATATCCATACAATAGTAAGTTGACTGTTGTGCTGATAGTAGTTTTGCTCCACTGTGTGTATCACTGATATATGTTGTACTTCAAGGTCAGCTTATCGCCTCAATTTTTTTGGTTCTGCTTGGAATAGCAAAATGTGTCAAAGCGTGATACTGAGATATCAGAGAGCAGTGTTTGTTTGGCGAAGCTGAAATACAAATTTAAACACCAAACATAGCAATCCCTCACACTGATTTGATGGGAACCATGCTGGGCTTATCCTTTCTCTGCTGTATTTGTATACACACACTGTTACACACCCCGTCTCACATGTTCAGTAAAATAAATCAAAAGGATGAAAATACATGCACTAGTGGAAATACTTAGGCACATTTTAAGTATTATAAAAGTGTATTTAAAATTACTAGTATTTTCAGCATGTTTTTGTAAGCATCTTATCTGATGCAACCAAGAATTTAATGCCTAAGTAAATAAAAAAAATCAGATTTCCAGTTTGGTGCCAAATGTTTTAAAGTTCTTAAGCTGTGAAACCAATCTAATTTAAATCTGCATGACAACTCCACATCTGTTTATTGTTTATGTGGTCATGGTGATGCATATAAAGAGTCTTAGAAAGGCCATAAAAGAAAACACCTTCAAGATTTGAGGACAGTTTATGGGGTAAAAATGGTTAAACTTACACCTAAACTATGCATGTCCTGTGATCAGCTGGTGATGGAGTGGGACTATGACCTGCTTCTCACCCAAAGAGCGCTGCACACATGAGGGATGAACAGAAGACATCCTCCTATTAGTCGGTTTTTGGAAGTACCATGTTTTGTAGGCCTGCTCTTGTATGTCGCTTGTTATACTTTTTTCATTCAGTTTTACAGAATAAGTTTTAGGTGATCCCAGAGAACAAAATTAATGTGTTGTAAATGTCCTATAAACTGCATGACTGGTTATTATTTATCATAATCTACTAATGATTGTGGGCATGAATTTAAAATATTTGAAATTCTGGAATATTTAAATACTAGTTTACTGAAGCACACATCTATTTTGCATTAGTATTTTTCAGTTTCTTGTATGATTATAGACAAATAAACCTTTACTGTTTGTCCTTAGGCCTTAATTACTTCCTAATTAAACAAATATTGTCTAACATTTATTAACAATAATTTTTGAGTCATCTAACATTTTTATGGCATTTGATATACTTTTAAAGGCTACTTGGAATTATTTTAAAAAATGTATGAAGTATAACATCTACCCCTTTGGAAAAATACATTTATGCTTTAAGAAAAATAATGGATGGAAATTGGATGCTATTGATTTTCTTAATTTATCAAACAAAATGCTTTACTTTTTTTCTCATTGAAAAGTTAATGGATATTTATTCTTGTCTTCATATTGTCCGCTCTTTCACAATTGGATTTTATTAGAATTTTGGGTGGTTTCTTGTCCTCAGTTTAGGGTGGAGATCTTTGACTATTAAGGAAAACGTCTGCTAAATTCTCTTTAAAAGCCCCTTTCTCAATTCTAAATAATAAAGATGTTCAAATTTAAGGTTAAAACTTCCTTATAATTGTATTAATTTACAGCATGTCAAACTTGTAAAAGCACAAAACCAGAATTGCTTTTATTTAAATATTTATGACCCTGTAATATTGCAGCTATCAGTGAGAAAATATTTTGCCGTTTATTTGGTTTCCTAAATCATCCAGTGGTCTAATACAGCATTCATATGGAGAGACATTCATGTGATCATCATTATGGAGCTACAGCTTACATGATGAGATTGGTCTGAGATATACAGGCCAAAATCCATGAATGACCCTCACTAAAAATCAATTCTTTTCACAGCAAAACATGTGCTGCAGTGACAGTATGTAGTCCAGGCTTCTTTTCACCCTTCATTACACAAGATGAAAATTAACCAAATTTCCGATCAGGACTCCAAGTCGAGTTTTCGTGGACAAGTCTAATTTGTATCTACAGTTCTTCATTTTTAAAGAGATAAGTCTGAGTCAAGCTGGAGTCTGAACCTCAAGTCCTCATCTCTGGTATTCTTTGTCACTCATAAGTCTGGGAGTGGGGCATCTTCTGTCTTAATAGATGTTCTGCTGACTGGATCCATGAATTAACTTTTAAAGTATGACGTTACATTATCTTAATAAAATAAAAATATTTGATTTCATAAAAATTCCTAGTCCACTGACTTTTCTCAAACATTGTTTTCCCCCTTGAACTTAATTGCCACCTCATGTTTCTGTATACTTATTTCTGTGTGCTACAAAATGTTTAATCAAGCAATGCTAGAAAATTGTGATGAATATTATCTGACATGCTTCACTCTCTAGGGAACTAATTTTGTCCGGTGCTGTGATGCTTGCACATACAAAGTAAATGAGAGTGCCAATGTCATGTTAGTGTTTCCTATCACTTTAAGTGCTGCAATAAAACTGGTGATTTAAGTCTATATGTCTGATTAAGTGTGAAACATAACGCATTTGTTTTAAACTGTGTAGGTTGGCATTAGGAGGTTCCTCACTCTTGACACAAGAAAGGAGATGAATAAACATATGCCAATTGGAAAGGTCACTTCATAGTCTGTCATTTAGATAAATGCTGAACCCTATACACAGGAAGAGCATTTGGAAATGTATTGACTCCATCTGAGGAAAACATCATTTGTGAACAGAATAAAATGTGAAGGTTATCATAGACATAAGTTTGGGAGTGGGGCATCCCCACTCACAACTTCTAACAAACTTACCCCTTTTTCATAATTTATAGCATCTGTTCATTTGTTGAATATTTAATTTACTTTAAACATTTAAAATCTATTAAAAAAAACACATGTTGCTTTTCTTTTGTCTTTTTGTATTTTTTTGACTTGCATTTGGTTCTTTGTGGTGTGAAACCCCTTTTTCCTCACAGCTAATATAAATAGATATCTACATATTGCTGTGTGTGTTTGGTTAATGGCACATAGGGATACAGAGGTGAATATAAATGACAGTAGTCTATTCTGCTGTCCTTATTTCTTCTTATTTTATCATTGTGGCTTTCTTTTAAATTGTCCTGATATCTGTTGTTTTCATTTTTCAACACCAGCACTCAGCTGTGCCTAGAAATATTTGCAGTGCTACTGTGGAAAAGGTGTGAAAAATGTCAGAAGGCTGTGATGGTAGTGAGAGATGCTTGCATTTTTTTATTTGTCCTGTTAAAAATACTCTGCAAAAGTTAAGAAAAATCATATATGGTGTCATAAAAAGCTGTATTTATAGGATATTTCTAATTTTACCAAGTGGCACAGTGAAAATATACTTTTGTTGGAAATAAGTAATTTGTTTTTGTAAAAGGAATTCCATTCAATTATGAGTGTTGCTACACATTTGCAACTTAAGTCATTAAATGTTGTGCTTAATGTTTATGTTAACATGCATATTTGCATATTAAGTGAAAGTTCTCTATTTTCATTTCCATTGAGCATCAAAGCTAAGGCTAGTGAAATGGCTGCTAGGGGTTTTAGGAGTGTCATTCATTTTTGAGATATAATGTATTTTCCACCAATGACAAAGAACACATTTTCACTTTTCTGCAAAATTCACCAACTGCACAATTCTTGTTAAAAGTAGTATGTATAGTATTTCAAAAGAGTAAAAGAAATCTTAAGTTTTTTTCTTGTTTGTTTTTTTTTAACAATAACAATCTCCTCGGGAAGCGTTCTTCTCTGATCCCTTTGCGTTCCAATGCTCCAATTAGGAAGCCAATCAGCTTTGCGGATTCCACGGCTGCGGTTCTGTCCAATCTGATGGCTGGCTTGTTCTAATTTGGAGAATCAAGTTTGTGGCACCCAATCAGAAGCCCCGCTTGTTCCAATTCATGGAAAACGTTCGTCCGCAGTCGGGTATCATCAGCTATTTCACTTGTCAGTTTACGGCAGGCGCCGTACGGATCGGTAAGAGCTAAATTTTACGGAGTGTATGGTTTTCTGCCAGATAAATGTTTTGAATATCAATATCTTTAATGTATGACAGTGAATTTTAAACCAAAGGGATGGTTTATAATGGTTAAAACGGGTAAATTTTGTTTTTCGTGGGCTTGATAAAGTTGTCGGCTAGCTTCACATTCCCTGTCGGTCCCATTCATAAAAAAAATATTTAGGACTTCTTTTTTTCCGCAATTAATAAGTCAAGTGATGATTTCGTAGCACAAGGCTGAAATGCGGTGCTGTCCTCAGGTATGAGTTAATGTATGAGTGTTTAGGACGGTACAAAGCGAGTTTTAATGAACCTTTAAAGGGCTAAATACACCCTAAACTCTGTGAAAGTCTTGACTGAATATTTTTCCATTTAAAATGTTGGGAGGGATGGAGAGATGAGGCAAAGTGCTGTGGTCCAGCCTATTAATTACACTATGTTTTGTTTTAATCATTTCTCCAGTTTCATCAGTGAATTAATTCAACATGGCTGTGAGTTGATCTTCATTATAACATTGACTGGGATGTTGTTACTACTGCTATGTTGATGCCATGATCGTTATTGTTCTCTTATGATTTTATTATTATTATAATCCATTGATTTTAGCCAGAACACACAAAATTCCGCAAGGCTCCCAAAAGAACTCTGATCCTGAGGGCCTCCAAGGAGGCTCGGGGTCAGGGTTCCCAGAAGGGAGCCAATAGGGCCAAACCAATGGAGGCAGAGGCGAGTGCCCATGTCGTCCTAGAGGTGGGGGGATGCCTCCAAACCCTATCTCGTCCTCAGCAGGTTTGGTGACGAGAGCGTGGCGTGCCAAGACATCTCTGGTATCCTACAGTGGCTGCGTCAAACAAGCCCTCAACCAGAAGATCCAAAGGGTGCTTGGTATGTGATCGGCCTTAGTACAGGGTTGATTACAAGCCTGTGAACTCAAGCCTGCTGAGTACACAGGTAACTGATGTGAAAAGATAATTTATCCTACATGTTATCAATTTGGTTCTAAGAAAAGACTGTTGTTTTTTTTGTTTGTTTTTTTCCGGTAACAAAGTGCCACGAAGTAGACATCTGATTTTTACTTTTGTGTTGAATGCCTCTTATATAATATATATTCCTCCAATGACAAAAAAACAAAACTTATTCACTTTTCTGTAAAATTCACCAACTGCACAATTTTTAAGTAGTAAGTAGGTTTTAAAGAGCAGAAGAAATCTTATATCTTTTGAACAATAACAATCTTTTGCTAAGATATGAGCGCATTTTCTGGTGACCAAGTGCCACGAAGTAAACATCTGATTTTACTTTTGTGTTGAATGTCTCTTTCATAATATGTTCACCACCAATGACAAAAATTCTCCCTACTTTTTCACTTTTCTGTGAAATTCACCAACTTCACAATACTTGTTAAGTAGTCAGTAGTATTTTATATGAGCAGAAGAAATAATACCAATCTGTTGCTAAGAGATGAGTGTGTTTTCTGGTAACCAAGTGCCACAAAGTAAGCATCTGATTTTTACTTTTGCAAAATATACCAACTGTAAATTTCTTATGTCTAAGCAGGTAAGAAGTATTTGCTTACATTTTATAAACAATAATATTACATGTTACTAATTTGGTTCTAAGAAATGACTGTTTTTTTCCGGTAACAAAGTGACACGAAGTAAACATCTGATTTTTACTTTTTTGTTGAATGTCTGTTTTATATTTCCCATCAATGACAAAAAAGAAACATTTTTACTATTCTGCAAAAATCACCAACTTCACAATTCTTGCTAATGTAAGAGTGAAATTTGGAGTTATGAAAATGTAAAATGTTTTAGAAATGTTTTATTTAGAAAGGCTCCCCGGATGGGGAGAAGAGCGAACGTTCAGTGACAGCGGACTGCGGGACAGCTGAGTTCGGTGAAAAACTAAAGCACTGACGGGCAACGGTTTAGACACATTATGCACCTTTGAAGTGACTCTTAAGATGGGCTCACATACCTTAAGATGATGAGGAATGTCCTATAGTTGACTTCAAACTTTAGCATCATTTACCAACTGGAGTGAACCTCTGTGTTTTTAGATCTAAAGCAATGGTTTTATTACTAATGTGTTGGAGATTATGCACGACTGAACAGAGTATTCATAGGTAATTTTCAGCCATTCCCCTTGGCCTACATGTATTTTGCTACTTGCCATGGTTAGCTCAAGTCACAGATTTCACAATAATCATTATTTTCTAAAATAAAAGGGCAGTAAAATGTGCTGCGCTTTTACTCAGTTTTGGTCAGTTGTTGACAGAATGCTTTTAGCTGAAGATGCTGCAATAAAACAAAAGGGACATTAAAATTAATAGGACACAGACCTCTGAATTGGCTGCTACTGTCTAACTAGTTTGTGAACAAAAACATTTTGGAATCAAGGGTTCCTACTAAAATCAATATCCAGCCTGTTGTGAGGTCATACCATCCCAAAGTCTGTGTTGCTGTGATACATAACTTCCATCAGACCCTTGTGTAACGGAAAACGGACTGCATGTTGTTAAAGAAATAGACTACGACAGGGCTGTCAGACACCCTGTAGAGGAGTCTCTCTTTTTGCAGCCCAGGTAGAGGGCTTGGCCCATCAGGCAGAACACCTGACTTATAACCACCACTGATTTTTTTTTTTTCACATCCTTGCTGTGTTCTGTCACAGTGACTGCTCTCTCCATCTTCACTAATGTCACTCTCTGTTTTCACTCTCCCTTCTGACTCTTTTCATCTCTCTCATGGTAATTGATCTCTCTCTTGTCTCATTTCTCTGCAGCTGTCACTACTCCACTATGAGGGTAAGTTTAATTAAAACAGGTGATGTATGGTGTCTTTTCCTTACCTAGAAGTTAAGCATGCATTTGAAAAAGAAAAGGAAGACTCAGCTGAAAGATTCAATAAAAATGCTCCTGCCTTTACTAATAAACTTGAAAAAGGTTAATACATGGTCCTTTAGATATACAGAAAATAAATATGATTATTAAACACAAGTAAAACACTAAGGAAAGACATATCTCTTTATAACCACTGAAATGAGAAATTATGGTTATCAAAATGGTACCATCAAAATACCCACAAATATGCAGAAAAAATAAAAATGTGATCTCTAATCATATATATCACTTTGCAAGAATATGCACAAGCCCTGTACTTTTCAAATTGCTGCCAAGTTACACTATAAACATAATTAGCTGTTTTTTAATCATTTTTTATTTTATTTGCTATTGTGTGGCATAGAGTCCAACACAATGAACTGCATAATTGTGAAGAGGAAGAAAAATGATACATACCTTTCAAACTTCTTATTAAATACTGAGATTTGACTATTCTGTCAACCTCCAGGCAGAGGAAAAAAAGTCTGTATTGTAGACAATGCAGCTAGATCACGCCACCCTCCCTTCCCTACCCCGCACCCCTACACAACTGTTGCCAGGATAAATCTTGTCAATGTAAATTATATTCATACAGTGGAGCTTTTACAAAGGTAAAAGACAGGGTGTCAAAAATATTTCGGGTTGCCTAAGGGTTCTTTCAAACCAAAGAAAAGGCTAGGACATCATACCCTTTAATAGTTCCTGCACTCTTACCTTAGTGTGCTGAAATAACTACAGTGAGGTGTTTCTTATTTCCCTCCATCCCTCTTTCACATCAGTCCTCTTAACGATTTAAGCTCTGAGATATTTTGGGGGCTTCCTGCATTTACAGAAAGCTTCAAGTTAGCCCACAACCCAGAATCTAAATGTGACCAAGAGCTGGGCTTTGACTTACCTCAGGCTTTCCAATTATTAATTGAAGGCTTCCCTTGAAGGCTTTACTGGTATGTTTTAGGTCACTGTCATGTTGCAGGGTTGAGTTATACTACAACTTAATTTTTTTTTTTTTTTATCTTGCACTACCCACTGAGACATGATAGATTCCATTGGTTATTCTATAAAGATTAGCTGGCTTGGTCCTGTTGTAGCAAAGCATCCCCATTTGGAATGAGTTTCTATCCCTGTGTATTTTGTCTGTGCCAGCCATGTCCTTCAATATGGTGTCTAAATAATTCTATTTTAGATTTTGTCTACATCCCCTCTAGCAAGCTTTCATCTGGTTGATTTGTTTTGTCAGAGAAAAGGTTTCTCCATTGCACACTTCAGATGGGAGTTAAATTTGTGCTGACTCTTTTTGATTGTACAGTACCCAATAAAACATCCACAGGAGCAAAACTCTGCTGTAGGTCAGAGGTGAAATTTTAGGGTCTTTGGAGACTTTGTTTAATTTACCTGACCCTGTCTGCATTTACAATTGACACATTTATCTCTCTCTAGCTTTAACTACTGTATATCAAATCTGTGTATGATGTGGATCTGTTAAAATAGTCTGAATATTTTCACACGGTGTTTGACACCACAATGTGTTTAAGGTTAAGTATTATGTAGCAGCTGTGGAAGAATTGTTTTAGACCGATTTAAAACAAGATCTAAATTTGAAACTTCACATTTGTTTGCCTGTACTTCTACATCTAAGCATAGAATCTTGCCCTAATGCAGCTCCATACAGTGCTTCTGCACAGGGTCATAGTTTTATCTACTGCTGCTAACATGTGCACAAGTCATTCTCCTTTCTCCTGATAGAAATTAATCGGTAGAAGTGGGAGCCTAAATGGCAACAGGTCTAGAAGATTTGCTCTCCCTCTATCTGCCATAACTCTTGGCTCCCCTTGGCAACCTGCGGTGCCATGGTGATGAAGGCATGATGCGAGGAAGCCTATTTTTCATCTCCCTCCCATCAACAATGTTGCCTGTAGCTTTTCTACCTGCCAGACTGTGGGCTCACTGGTAAATCCCCTTGCTTAATGTTGGTTCAATTTCTGAGCTGTTGTGCCATAACCTTTGTTTACTAGGAATTTAATTAGTGTGATTATAATATGAAAAAAATTTATATGGCTATATAGCACATTGTTTATTATACATGGTGTGTCCTACAGTGTTTGATGGATTAATTTTGCTGGCTTTTATGTTATTGTATGGTACCCCTTAATAGCGTGTCTTTATACCTCTTAAATCTCAGGGCTGGGAAAAGTACGATACAAAGGTTCCCTACAGCATTACACTGCTTCTTACAGCTTGCCTTATTCCCATAAAACATCTTTTTACTACATGTTTCTCAAAAAGGTGATGTGCACATGCTACGCCATACCTGCAATGTAAAAGAAAAAATTATTGATCAGACCAGGCTGTCTTCCTCCATTGCTCAATGATCCTGTTCCGATATTCAAGTAGTCTTTATTGGTTTTCCCTTCTGGCTCAGGGATCAGTATAGGCCGCCTGACTGGTCTGCAGTTTCAAATACAGTCGCAACTTTTGAATTTCAACCTACGTCTTATTCTGTGGAATAATGCATTTTCAAATTACACACGATGGAGGATCATAGTGTAACACTGTTCGCTGTACTTTCTGCGTCTCGAACTGCGGTTGCTTATTATGTTATTGATGCTCTTCACTTATTCATTTTATGTTCATAGCTGCTTGCTCTGCTATTACCAGAGGTAGCCAGAACCAAAACAGGTGGATCAACTTCAACACCCCATTCTGCGTGCACATCTTAGTTGAATAGGGATTTAATTGGTGTGATTATAGTATGAAAAAAAATTATATGGCTATATAGCACATTGTTTATTATACATGATGTGTAATAAGATTGTCAATTGCAGATCAGGTAATTGACAATCTTAAAGGAGCTTCTATACTTGAGAGTTATGCACAAATCTCATCAGTGCATATTTGTATGGTAACACTTGATACTTTTTGCTTTAATTTCCTTTAGTGCATTCTACAATTGTTAAAGAAAAATTAATATGTCTTTATAAAAGATTTATGTCTGTATCTAGACATAATCACTTTCAAAAGGATGCAATACAAAAGCTTGACCTTTAACGTCTAGGTGTAGGCTTCCTATGGCGGGGATGATAGAAGAAATCTAGTGCATTTGACACCAGTAGGTCTGGATCAGCCCTGTTTCTTTTGTAGTCCTCATTGAAGGGGAGGTTATTTGAAATGCAGAGCTCGAGTCTGACAGCTGTCTGCTCCCCAGCACCTATCAGGATGTTGCTATTCCTGAGGTGCCTATCGGTGCAGAGGATGCACAATGCACATCTATCTATCACAGAAATCCAATTCATCAAAAGGAGAAACATGGATTTTACATGGTTTTAAAATGATACACACACACACACCAACACGCATATGGTTATTACAGTAGCAGACATTGA